>QGMK01000988.1:0-14549 GCA_007825345.1 Lachnellula suecica
CGCGGGCTGGGGTGGGAAAGGCGAAGTGAAGCTCGCTGATATCCTGAACTTGAGGAGGAAAGGATGATCATGACGATATATTAAAAAGTTAAGCATCCTTTGGTTCATCGAACCAATGTCCCGTTCCATATGTGTGCAAAGTAAAGTCGTGTATATACAAGAAGTTTCCTCGTAAGTCATTCCTTCCTTGACCCTACACCTTACAACGCATGACGAAGTATTCCGGTGATAGGATCATACCCTCCAAACGCCTGCTTCAACGTCTGTTCCGTGATCGTCAAGCCCTCAGGTATAGGTTCCCCACTGTCGGGAACAAGCTGAAGAATCATAAGGAGCAATGTCGTGAGGTTCGTCTCCTCCGTGGGCGGAGTCCAGCCCTGTAGCAGTCGTAAGTATTGCACCATACCATATATCATAATTGCACTCACCTCATCGTACGGCAGTCTTTCTTCCTCTACAAAAAGAAAACACAGTCAGTCATCAGACCTGTTTCTAAGAGCAAGGTGCAACAAACCGAAGAAAGTCTTCACATATTCGACGGGCCCAACACCGGTAGTTGGGTTTCCGAACACGGAGAGATACAACGCCGTCTCGCCATACGAAAGCACGAACTGCAGTGCTCCGTAGGTAATTTTAGGATCTCTTGCCAGCTCTGTCTGAACACGCGCGTACCTATATCCAAATTAGATCTAAGTCATCGTGAGTTCCCAATTTGATAAAAACCCACTTAGCTTTCGCAGCAACCGGAATGCTCGTCTCATTCATGCCCTCATAGAACGCCAGAACCTGATCGAAATTCGTCTGATTAAAGCTATAATTATCCCCATTATTCAGATAGTAATCCGCTCGACTCAGACTGGCATCATGCTCGATAGGGAAGTTATGCTCGTCCAATTGATTGAGATCGAAGCTCGTGGCGAGCAGGTTGTCGGGCACAGACATGAGGCCCAGACTCCCGATGACGGTTGCGAAATCCGCGCCAACGTTCATGCCGTTTTTGAGACCCGCGATGAGAATTGGAAGCGTCATGTTCTTGCCATCGTGGGGGATGAAGCCATGGTTGGCGAGCGTGTTGAGCGCCGGGCAGGGGCAGCGGACGTCGTCTGCGCCAGGGGCGACATAGGCTGGATATTGTGCAGTCGTCAGGGAGAACAGGACCGAGAGGATGGTGGCGGTATACATCTTGAAGAACTATCTGTATATTCAACCCAAAATATATCGTACAAGAAACGACCAAGAAGCAGAAGCCTTTCAAAATCTCAAATCAGATACCCCTCTCCACATCTTAAGTATGTTTATGGGGCAAACTTGCAGGCTTCAGAAACGACCTCGGAGCGCTAAAAGTTGGAGGAGACTACTGTTCTAGTGCCACAACTTTATCTCTATTAGCACCGTCGATCCCGCAGCCACTGGACACTTGAACGCGCCACCACCATCACCGTCCAAATGAAAAGTGCGGCATTTCAAATATGTGCCAGGAGGCGTCCAGGCGAGAGGATGCGGAGAAAGATGGCATTGCGGTTGTGGAAGGTGCACAACCTACCCCAGGTGACTTCCCCTTTTTCGTGGTTGCGCGACTTGTGTTAAATTGGAAATGAGGGAAATGCATTGTCTTTTGTGGCCGGTCATGACGTCTCTCATCAAAATTGGCCATTGTTTACTCACTTGCGAATCGCGAACAGAGGAAGGGGAAAGACAAGCTTTTCTCCGCGGCGGTGATGGCACAATGCCGATTGCACCTATGATCGCCCCCGCATCCTAGCCTGGCCCATACCTAGGTAGGCTGGAGAATAAGGCAAAGATAAGGTGTGGGCTAACTTATAAGTAGTCTACATAGCTTAGTATTTTTGCGCTGCATTGATCTGTAAATCTCAATTTGGAATCAGCACTCGCTGTGCTAACTAATCAGCAGGAGCATTGAGTCAATATCACAAAGTAAATCTTGCACAACCTGTCTGGAAAATTCACAACTCCTATTTTATGATACATAGTCTCCCGCTTTCTTTACAACCAATACAAGCAAGAATGCAACCATATCCACGCCTTATGTCTGTTTCCCGCGCGCCCACGCCCGTGTTTTGCCTCTCCTGTCTCAATACAGAAGAAGGGACGAAACATTATCATGTAGGATGCATTAAGTAAGAGAATAAAAAGAAAAGTACCACCGTCCCTTGGAAACCCCCCGAAAGTGCCGCAAGTCTTGCAAAGAAAACCGTCCGTCGCTCGCTATGCAGAGAAGAAAGTCTCAATGGCCTGTGACAAAGAACGCCTTGATTTGCTTGGAAAGATATGTAACAATTAAAAAGTGGCTTTTGCGGACATTGAGGTGCTGATGTGGTTGCTTGTAATCGTAGGTAATTCGTATTTGTCTTGATGATTATTGCTTCGGTAAATTTTACCGCTGTGTGGCCTATCACACTATTGGTGGAGGGCGTGATGCGATCGCGGAGAATCGATCGGCGATCTATCAAGCTTTGTTAGAATCTAACACTACACAGGACCATAAGGGACTTACATCTGGGAGCGACTTGATGAACGGCAACTCAAAGAACATGTATCGCTCGTTCTTAACAATCTCCTGAATAGCGACGACAACCCCCCACGGCTGTGGCCACTGCCCTATCATTCTCTCCAGCAGAATCCGGATGATTTGTTCGCGGATATCGGACTCCTCTTGGTCGTTGAGATCAGTTCCAAAGATCTCTAATATAGCTTGTGTGAAGTAATGGGTATGCGCGTTCGGGAATCGGAGCTGATCGATGATACTGCTGAGGAAGTAGTATCGTGCCTCTGGGCTTAGTTCATGGGAAAGCATGGAAAGTAATGCTGCATCAGGAGATGCTTGGACGAACGTTGGACTACCACTTTGTGCTGCCTTGGTAATGGCATGCATACCTGTATACACAACGAGCGAGTCCACAAGCTTACGGTCCACGTTGATAGGCACAAACCCCGGTCCAGTTTGCCGGCCATTTTGGCGCTGAACAGCATGGGCGATATGGGCAACGGCATCTTCCGATGGACCAGATTGCAATGCCTGCTCAAGGATGTCGAGCAAACCACTTTGTCGCAAGGGGGTTTCGACATCGTTCATGTTATCCGGAGACTCCCGAACCTCGTTAATACGGTCAATTTTCAAGCCTGGCTGTAGTGGATCCGGCGCCTTGAGGTAAGGACTGGGTTTTGCTTCCAATATTAAGTTTTGTAGCTGAACACAGTGACTGGGAAGATGAGCAATAAGCCTGGAGTGGTTGGCGGCCACAAATTCAGGGAAGTCGTGCTGCAGCACAACGACGAACTTGAGGACTCCGCGGTAGATCTCTTTAGCCACTGGATCGAGGTGGAGAGGCTTGAGAATCTCGCCAGTATAGAACATCAAGCGTTCCATGAGGTTGGCAAAATGCCCCCAACCAGCGTGGTCTGGCAGACCCAAAAGCAGAGGCATGAAGTTGCGATGCGACACCAAGGCAAGCCATGCGAACATAAAGCCGGGGAAGTTTGATGGCTGAAGCTTCAAGAAAGCTTCGGCAAACCTCAGAAGACTTTGCTGTTGTTCCTGATCTGTCCACTCATTATCAAAGGTATTGATTTCGCAGAGGAGGGTCGAGAAGAGTCGCAAGAACACTTTCTGATTGAAGCTCTCTCCACGCATAACATGATGGTGGTTCAGGACCAATACCGCGAGAGACAGGATAGAATTTAGGTATTCAGGCCTGTCAAGCTGAACTGCACCCTCGCTATCAACCTCTCGTTCACGTGCTTTGACGAGCATTGATATCAGCTTGGCTAAAGAGTCGACCGAACCATAGGCGTCGTTTACGCTGCCATTGATCTGGAGATGATGCTCATAGTATTCCACGGAAACGTCAATAGATAGTCGCAAGAACAAGCACATGTCGTCGCGCTTATTGATCAGTTGCTTCTTATACATCTGGGAAATGAATTGTGGAGCAGCCTTTTCAGTTGCATTTGGATTCAAGCACAAGTGGACCCATTCGTCAAACACATAGACCATTTGATCTTGGTCACGAGAAACAATGTCATCGGCTCCGCGGTCTTCGATACTGCGGCTTATTGACCGAGGCAAGTTGGCGTTGGTCAGCTTTTGCTTAAGCTGTTGCCCAGCCTCCAGAGATGGGTCTTCTTCAATCCATTGCCACGCGACTTCCAGACTCTTAGCAAAGTCTGCGTACAACGCCGAAGGGCGTTCGACGAGAAGGATATCATCTAGGAGAGACGACAAGAAGCTGAGAGATCCTTCCTTTCTCTGCATTATCGCTTTGGAAGTGGCCGAGTCGATCCGCTGCAACTGAACAAGCTTATGCTCGATTAACCCTGTGGCCAGAGGTAGGTTCAGCAAAGATTCGCTTGGCGCTTGCCCAATGTACATTGCAACCTGATTTGCAGACCGACTGCTGATTCTGCGAATGGAGACGAGAGTAGCGACTAGTGTTTCCACGAGTAGAACATGGCTAATTCCGCTGAATAACAAGCGGCAAACCTGCTCGACGATGTAGAGGTCAATTGGCTCAGTGCTTGGCCCATGTTGAGACTTGATGATGTAGTTGCAGATCTCGTCCACCGCCTTTAACACTGGTTGAGGATCGTCGTGAAATCTCTTCAGGTCGACGAAATGTTGCTCGGTGGCATCCGCTGTTGCGTTTCGTAGCTCAAGTAAGGTCTTTGACATCCTTTCGGCCATACCTCGTCCGTCCATCGGGACACCAGGAGGTCTTCCATTTGGCATGCTGGCATTTGGTGGAGCATATCCAAGCTGTTGATTGTTGATGTGAGGCATGGCAGCAGGCTCCGTTGCAGGGGTTGCAAGATTGGGAACGGCATATTGTTCTTGAAGAACCTCGTTTGCCATTGATCGCGTGGCATCTGAAGATGTAGCGACGTGGGTAGTACCAGAGAGAGACGGTGCGCGCTGTGAGAAATCATCATATATGGCTATTTGATCTGCATTCAAACCGTTTGGATTTGGCTGCAGCTTGAACGGGGTTGGAATGGTCCAAGACCAACGGTTCAGATCAGGATCAATGTAAGGTTCGTCCGGCCTTAGCAACTTGTGTTGGCGACGTCGTTCCAGCTCTGGCTCAATCATTTCTCGAATTTCAGGTACAGCGCGGTCTTCGGCCTTCTTCTCTACCTGATTACAAGCCAGGTCCAAGTTTTGGTTGACACACATGATGATAGTTCCTTCTGCGAGTCCTTGGGGGGCCATTTCCTGAGACAGAGCCCGCATGTAGTTGGTCATGCTCGATCGCAATGGCTCTTTGGAGGTGACCAAAGCAAGACTTCCGGCGGTCTTTCTGACCATGTTGATGGCTGCCGATTCAACTCGCTTTTCGTCTGGTTCGGTGGCAAAGTCCTTGTGGATCATCTGAGCTGTCGAAATAGCGGCAATTGTAACGGAGCGTTCAACGACTGGAGCAATAATTTCGTGGACTGCGCGGTTGATTGCCTGCCTAAGGATCTCGTGTAAGCGCGCTTGATTGACCATGTCGTTGCCCGGCGGATAAGTAAGTAATGGGCCGAGGTCTGGGATTGAAGATGCGATTTCTTGAGGTGAGAATCTCCCATTCCCAACGCCGGCGCCGATACCGTTCATGGACATGCTGTCAAACCTTTCCATTATTTCAGGAGCCATGACGTCGGTCGCCTCCTCGGGGATTGGAGCACGATTCGTGAGATCCGTAGAAGGCTCGATACTTCTGTGGTCCAGTTCTAGCTCCGTGCAAAGAACCTCAATCTCAAACCGTTGATTAAGCTTCAGGTCTGCATGGTGGTAAAGCTCGAGCAAAAGTTGCATAATATCCATGACCCAAGGGTTCGGCGACTTGAAGATCGTAGAAAATCTCCCCTGCGCGAGGACTTTGCAAACAAAGGGGATTACGACTATGAGTCGCTGCGTGTCGTATGCCTCAATCAATAGTTGTTTGAAGGCAATATTCTTGTGCTTGATAGCCTTGTCTCGAGCAAGGGTCAGAGAACCTAGCCAAACACCGAGATTCTTGAGATGCGCCCGTTCAGTCTGTGACTGCATAGTAGCCTCCGAGTTGAGCATCCGGATAGAGCTAATGTAAGTTTCCTGCAAGACTCCTGCCCAGAGTGACTTCTTGCCGAATAGCTTGACGAGATCGAGATATAATTGATGGTAGTTCGGCTGCATCTTTGCACGCTCTTCGACCAGGTGACCCGCAAACCATTGCTGATTTTGATCGTCTATTACGTCCTTGAGCTCGCTGAACTTTGTTTCTAGATTATCGGCAGTGACGTTGTTCAAGACGAATTGGATTTTCTCTTGAGCATCCTCGGAAGGTTCTTCGTAATCGTAAGTTGGGTCCACATGGAGTGAACTGAATTGGGGAATTGAGTCGGTAGCAAGCACTTCCTCGATATTTCCATTCGTGATCGTTCCACCATTCATTAGCGGACGAGAAGCGTCTCCAAGACCACTCTGAGCAGCTTCGTCCTGCTCAGCGTTGCGAACAATTCCTTGCGCCTTGGCGTAGGCATCGGTGCCCTGAAGACCTGCTACTTGTAGTAGTTGGCGGCAGAAACCCGGCCATTCATGCAATCGAGGGTAGAGCTGCATTAGGGCTTGCAGTCCAAATTTGTACATAGATTCGTCAGGAGAGTGATCTCGAACAGCCTCTAGTATCATATACAGACCAATCTTAAGTGGAAGATCAGATATGAGCTTGTGTTGTATGATACCGCCAAAGAGGACAGCAGTAGTAGCCAGGGCCTCCAATGGGTAAGTTCCATAGAGACTGTATTCGTCGAACAAGCCGTGGATCATGCAAGCAAATACATCTTGAAGGATGGGGTCGCGTGAGTGCTTGTATTGTTCGAGGTAATCCACAACATCTCGAGGCTGAAGATCCTGGTTGTACATGCGTTTATAGTGGTCCTCCATTGTCTCGTTTGCCGCCTGCGGTAAAGAATTCGAGGCTTCGCCATTCTTATCAATGATATCGTCAAACCCCTCCCCGTAATTGATGAGTCTTGGATATGCCGTAATGCATTGACGTTGCACAGTAATAAGATCTGTGTCAGGCGTCTTGGGTAGTATCTCTTCCAAGATGTTGAGTAGTAACGAAACTGTTTTGACGGGAAGCATAACGCTGGGAAACTGTTGGCCATCGGAACGTTGAGATTGCATCTCATGTTCCGATTTGATGTTTAAAAACGTCATGAGGGCACGCGCAAGGTCTTGGGGATGCGCCGCGTGCGTTTCAAGCAGATTCTCAATTTCGTAGATGCCACTCGCATGAGCTAGCGATGCAAGATCAAGTCCAAAGCCACTCAGGATAGGAATCAGGTCAGGAAGCCACTTGTGTCTGATCGCATGCGATAAGATGAGAGGAAGCTCCGAAGGGGTCTTGGCATGCGTATCTGACAGACGCCCCGCAACCCACCCTTTGTCTTTTCGCCAAAGCCCTTCCAAAACAAAATCGTAATTCGGATCAGCCTTGTATAGAAAGCGCTCAAACAGGCTGTTAATGGTCTCAATGGCAATTTCCGGCCAAGGTTTCGGCACTCCAAATGCGGATACCAAGAAGATGTCCAGATTAGGTACAACGACCCCTTGGAAAAGTCTCTTGGCTTCGGTAGTCTCAGATGCCGCTTGTGCGTGTAAGGCGACGTGGAACATAGCCGTCAAAGCATCGACAGAAACAAGCGGGTGACTGACGGCATAAACAGCACGATTTGCAACCTCGTCGTCCGCATCCGCAAAATCAGCCAGAGTGAAGGAGGTTCTAAGACGCGGGATCGTTTGGGAGTCGAGTTGATCTGGGGTAAGAGATAGAAAAGCGCCGATGAAAGACAATTGCGTCTCGGAGTTCGCCCATTTCCCGCTCCATAACTTTTGAATATCGAGTTCTTCCGACACTGCTAATGGTCGAAGAGCTTTATACAGGGCTAGAAATTGGTAAGAGGTTATTCTTAGGTCCGGCTGATCGAAATATGTCATTACGGTGGCCCAGTGCAAGTCTTTGACCTCCTTTCGAAGACTGTTGACCAGAATAGAGGGCGAAAATGATACCGTCCGGCTAATTGTGGTGTATATTAATGCAGCAGCAACATGCTCAGGGCCGAGCGGTATATTTCCAGCATTGCGAAGATAGCTCCTGCAGGCGTCTTCATCTGCCGTCATGGCGGCGCCTATTCGCTTCATGTATAGTACCAATTGGTTTCGCTCATTCAGACTCGACAAAAGGTAAAGCGCTGCAAGGACATCTGTAGGACCGCCCCCAATGTTGTCATTCGCCAAATACCTATGCTGGAGTGCATAGGCGAGCTGCTTTTTGGCCTCGTCATCGAAGTTTGGCGGGGGTTCTTGAATTAAGCGGTCGATGATGCTGGCAAGAAATCGGTCAGGGAGGTCTGCATGCCCAGAAGGATCGGTAGGACGCGCAAGTATCGTTAGGAAGGAGTTGAAGTTTGTGGAGAGTATGGCATCGGCTAGAGTTGGTTAGCTGTGTAGGTCGCTTCAGATTGAATATACTCGCATTTCGTTTTGAGGTCTGGTCTTGAGCCAGTCTTGAAAGCCAAAGCTAGAATTGTCTTCTCGAGCGCGTCTAGCTTGAAATGTTCCATAAACGTTGAAAGATCGAAGTCGCGGAATATATCCTCGTTCGCGGCCTCGATGGCCTCCGCAATCTTTCCAGCTTGTTCCTCATCTTGAGAGACCTTGGCAATTTCGCTCACAAGAATCTGGTAATTCCCAGAGTTGGCGTTGGAAACGGGTCTATTGAGGTTGGGGAAGATCTGCGGAGCACTGCCAGCCACGAGACGACTGAAGTACTTCTGGAATACTTCCATGCCGCTCTCATCGATCAGCTGCAAGGCCACGGGTCAGTCGCTGTCCCTTCTACGTGTAGGCTACGAGCGGCAGCAGCAGTAACATACCTTTCTGAGCTGCTCAGCTTGCTGCTCCCACTTTGGATTGCGGTCCTTGTCTTCCTTGAGCGAGCCAAGGAGGAGCGAGACCTGCGCGACGACGATTTTGGTGACTTGGTTTGCTCCTGTGGGGCTGTTGGTGCTGGGACTCGCGCCGGCGCTGAAGGGGCCGTGGAGGGAGCTGTGGGGTGAATGGGTGATGCCAGTGACGATGGAATGCGGCTGCGCTTGCGTCTGTTGCTGCGATGGAGCTGGCGAAGGTGTGAAAGAGCCCCCTCTTGAGGTGACCATCGAAGTTGCTGGTGAATTGGCGCAGACCCACTCCGGAGAGCTTACTCTCGATCACGGTGGACGAAAGAAAGACCTACCGGGGAGGTATGGACATGAGATATTCGGCGAGAGGTCGCTCGACGATGGGGAGGAAGGGATGGAGGGTGTTTGCATGGGTTGGGCGGTCGAGGGAGTTGGATATCGCAGAGTCGAAGGTGAAGAAGTCGCGCCCTGCAAGAGTGCGGCTACGTCCAGAAGGAGACTAGCGCCAAGTTCAGACGAACTCCAGCCAGGAGCACGGAGCTGCGAAGTGTCTTGTTGACAGAAGTATGCCGCTCTTTTAATGCGATCGCTGATTTATTGTTTAAGTCTCCCTTTTGCATTATGATATCACCTTCAAAGAATACGCTTTAGCTGCACAACTATAATTGTCATTGCGCAATTACTGGCCTTCCTCAGCTGAGCTTGGGATCACAGACGGAGAACTGCAGGTACGGAGCAAAGGTCAGCTTAATCTGGCCATACACCGGGTCCACACTTGCAGTCATCAAGTGCTTTTTAATCTCCTTCTTGGGGAAGCATCTGGGGTTTGCTTTTTCTTGAAAGGCAATCAGAAGCCTTAGGCCAGGAATTTGGAAGAGCCTCAACTCATTGCATCAGGGCTACACGCTGAGGCTACACCAGCTATCATTGAAGGCACGAAGAGACAACTTTCAAACAATTTTATGAACATCTCAATGTTCTTGAATTACGCAGAGTAGGCCACGTAGTAATAAATCAACAAGAACATACTTCTACCGCGCTTCGGTCACCATTCCCAAGAATCATGAAAGCTACTGGAGCAGGTCTTGCTCAACGAGTAGAAAATATAATTACGCTTCAGACGTTAAGTCCAACTCATAATGTAAGGACATCTCTATGTATAGCGGATTCAGTGGTCTTTGAAATTACTCATCTATATCAGTACGCCACACAAGTTCCAACTATCCGCTTTGAGTGTAACGCTCGGGCTTCACCCTCTCTGCTCGCTGACATCACAACCCAAGATCCTACGGTGTTCGCAAACCGCTTCAGTGCTTTTCGTTCATGCTGAAGCTCCTATAGAAAAACAAAGGCCAGCAAGGAAACAGACTTGGAGATAATGATCCACCCCGAGTGAAGAAATGGGAGGTCCTGGAACGGAAATGGTTGAACTTATCTTCTTCTTTAATCCCTCGATTGAACGAGAAGATACTTGAATGAAAATTATCAATTTAGAAATTGTATGACTCTTTTGATTCCTTTCTCGAGTGAACAATTGTATTGTTTGGCCAGGGCATTTCACACATCACGTGCTTTGGACTCGAGGCGCATAGCAACCGCTACGCAACGGATGCGAGGCGATAAACAAATATCTCCGCCGTTAAGCTGTTCCTTGCAAGGCAGAGCTCCGCCATTTCAATCCCTCTTTGAACGTCCGTCATTTCTTCCAACTTCAATCTACATATCGATCTTTCCTTTTTACTGAACAAACTTCACCTATCTCGGTGGCGCGTGTGCGAATTCCTGAGCGTTATCAACAGCAGCTGGGCACCATGCCCGGAACGATTTCAGATGGCGGCCCCTCCGTGGCTTTGAGTTTTGCGAATAACTTTTGGGGAAAGGACGATGCAGGAGTTGATCCTCTGCTGTCGCGTATGCATAATGCAAAGCAGACGTGCGATGAGTTGAAGGCCTTCTACACAGGCATGTTTACCCGCCGCCATATCTGTCGCTGCTAACAGAACTACACAGCTCGCTCCGCAATCGAAGACGATTATTCCCGTAAGCTTCTACAGCTATCCCGAAAGCCATTAGGATCCCAGGAGGTCGGCACACTTCGAGCGTCATTAGACGTTCTGCGAGGGGAAGTTGAGCAGATGGGGAAGTCGCACCAAAGCATTGCTGGTCAAATGAAGACAGAACTCGAGGAACCGCTGGCGGCCTTTGCAGGTGCTATGAAGGAGCGAAGAAAAATTGTACAGGGCGGAATAGAGAAGCTACTGAAGGTTAAGGTGCAACAGACGCACCAAGTTAATAAGGTCAGTTCAAGTCTCCCAGCGAGATAAGCTCTGCTCACGCATCAATCAGACTCGAGACAGATACGAGCAAGAATGCCTAAAGATCAAAGGATACTTGGCTCAAGGCCACATGGTTATGGGCCAAGAGGAGCGAAAGAATAAAGCGAAGTTGGAGAAGACACAAATTAATATTGCAACATCGAATACCGAATACGAGAATGCGGTCAAGGCTCTCGAGGAAACTACCGGACGATGGAACCGAGACTGGAAAGCCGCGGCGGATAAGTTCCAGGACCTTGAAGAGGAGAGATTGGACTTCATGAAGAGCAGCCTCTGGAGTTTCGCAAACATTGCTTCTACTGTCTGTGTCAGTGATGATGGATCATGTGAGAAGATCAGACTGTCACTTGAGCAATGCGAAGTCGAAAAAGATATTGTTGCTTTTATCAGAGACTGTGGAACTGGCCAGGAAATTCCGGACCCGCCAAAGTACATCAACTTTCGTCGTGGAGACGTAGATGACTCTCAATCGGAAGCATCTGAGGATGACAATTATTCAGTGGCTCAATTTCAACGAACCATCAACCCGGCATATAGAACTTCATCTCCGGCGCCATCAACCTACGATTCTCATCACGATCCCCAGTCGGCTCTCGCTCGAGACCTCGGACACGATGCAGGAACTTCTCAAAGCCGTGAAGCTACCGTAACCCCCCAGAAAGCAATGCCAGACCGATCAAGACAGCCGCCACAGCTTGATTACCAGGCCGCCCAACAAAATATGCTTCAGTATGAACAGACTAACCATGGCCCCTTGGCGGCCGTACCACATGACCCGTATCCGATGGATGGAATGACGATGCTGTGCCGAACGGCGCCGCCATCTGAGAGGAGCTCAGCCCATAGCCCCATGAGGCCTGGAAGTCGCGACTCAAATAGCGAATATTCCAATCCAACTTCCTTCTCAAGCCAGGAGCCCCCGAGCGGCAAAACTTCCCCGATCAAGCAAGTGGGACCACCAGCGGATAAGCAAATCCTAAAGAAAAAGAGCGGATTCTTCCAAGGCCATAGCCCTTTCAGGAGGAAGAGTAATAAGGAGAAAGATGGCCATAATATGACACCGTCCAATCGAAATACGTGGTCTGCGAGCCGTTCGACGACCGCTCAAAATACACCCTCTAGACGGCCACAGGTATACGGTCAAGATTCTCAGAACATGATCAGTGATAGACCTAGCGGAAGTCCAGAGCCCATCGATCCCCGAGCAAATTTCCAACTGAATGTTGGCAACAATGTTTTTGATGTTCAGACAACGGACAGGAAAGGAAAGGCAGCTCAAAATGGTTCCGCCCAGCAAGAAGAACTGGATCCGATTGCCCAGGCCCTTGCAGAATTGAAGGGCGTCACAAAGGCCTCCTCCAGTCGGATATCCGCAGACAACTACCATGGGGTTGCGACTCCTGCTCCAGGATCAACTCCAAATGCTCGACCTGGTGGTGCTCAAATGGCAAATGGTGCCATGATGGCAGGTATGCGTGGCACTCCACCACCTTCTTATGATCAACCTCCGATGCAAAGACTTGGAGCTCCTGCGGCCGCCCATACCTCAAAGGCTATGCAGCAAACCCGACAGAAGTATGAAGATGGGACGAGAAACATGTTCAACCCCCAAGCACGACCAGATTCGCAGGGTGGATACCCATCGGGTTCTCAGTCTCGGCCAGGTACCCGCGGAAATGACATGCCAAGGGCAACTTCTCCAGCTCCTCCTCGCAGTGTATCCCCTCGCCCAGGCATGCAAGTAGATACCAGGCAAGGTTACCGCTCGGCCTCACCAAACCCTCAGAGTTACCACTCTGCATCTCCAAATCCTGCTTACGGCAGCCAGCGTACCCGAACCCAATCTGCTTCCCCTCAGAAACGTGGCTCTGACCAAGGCTATTACCGCCACGCCTCGCCGAACGAGATCGCTGCTCGGGCTGTTTCCCCAGCTCCCTTTCGGGATCAGGAAAGGCCTAGTAGCAGCCATGTTGGTGGCGATATGTCAGTACAGCTAGCTCCTGATCCAAATGAGTATGGATCTCAGGGACGAACTGGTGGCCGAGGTGGAGGCTCCGGGGCCTCTAGACCAGGAAGCTACTATGGAGGTGGTTCGCAACACGGTTCGGCTTCCAGACAGAGAAGTAAGAGTGTTGCGGACGTCAGGCAGTTCAACAGAGAAGGTCGACCTATCGTACACTTTGGTAAGTATCTTCCATCCGTTCATTTATAATTATTAACAATTGTCAAAGCTCGAGCAATGTACATGTACCAAGCAGCCATCCCAGAGGAGTTAAGCTTCGCCAAAGGAGACATCTTAGCTGTCCTGAGGCTCCAGGACGATGGGTGGTGGGAGGCAGAGGTGGCTGGGAAGAATGGTAGACCGGGACTGGTGCCGAGCAATTATCTTCAGAAGTGTTAATTATTGGACGAAACGATATGGCATGACGGCATGAGTTGGATTGTTCATATTTGCGTATATGCGGACTGGCAAGCTGGTAAGTTGTTATTGCATTCTTGTGAGAGTTTTAGCATCGGGTGTACATTTTATGAGATCAGGTCTGTGAGGCAAATACATGGAGTTCAATCAAACCAAAAACTTAGCTTCCGAATAAGTGACATAATTCCAATATAAGGAGTAACTTAATTGGGGATGTTGTATTAGGATAACATTATTAGCATCTATTCTTTTGTATAGCCTTGATGAACGTCTCATAATTATCATTCTAAATTGAATATAAGACAATAGAAAATTAAATACAGAAAGTGAATATTGCGACGTCCTCTCAAACGCCTTCAAAGCCGCGGCATTTTTGAAGCTGTTATCTCTCACCCCACGCGGGAGATTCTCTTCCCCAGATTTCGCGCGTATCGCGACGTCATCTCAAAGCCAAGCTCTCTAGTTTCACAAAGAGTATCAACATCAACTACAACACTTCTGGAGCTCAACGATCCAACTCCGCACAAAGCGGCAGTGCAGAAGCTGCAGTCATGGTAAGATGACTGACTACGTTTGATGAAAGCTTCAAGGGCTAATTAATTCGCAGGATCTCATCCTCAAGCCATACCGCGTCGCAACCTCAAAGCCAGCGCAAAAAACATATCTAAACACGATTCTCTTCCTCATAACCTCCTCAATCCTCCTTGGCCTTGCAATCATCGCATATATTCTCTTCTACCTCAGCTACGTCCCCCAAATCGGCATTGAGAAGGTCATCCATTTACAATATGGGTAAGATTACATTCCCTCACCCCCCTCGCAACACCAGCTAAAATACCAACCCCCAG
>QGMK01000989.1:0-14534 GCA_007825345.1 Lachnellula suecica
TGGACTTGGATAGTAGAGGTTTGGGTCGGCGAATTTACTGCTTGTCACATGACGGGCCTCGCTAGAGCCCCTGAAAATCTGAGAACACACGATCGAAGGAAGTAAAGAATAGGCATCTGAGGTGCAAATTTATGGTAGCTGCAAATGATCATAGCTGCAAATAATGATAGCTATACTAAGTCCACATCCGGTGCTGATATTCTCAAGTCAATAACGTGTAGGTGCGCAAGCGGAAATACATAATTCCGAATTGAAACCCAAAGCTGAAAACGGAAAAAAGAGGTGCTAACAAACAAAAACTCCAAAACATGATCATGAAAGTCCTCAGACAGCCGAGATTTGACCTCCTCTGTTCATTTGGAACATGCCTCGCGTTGGCTGGTTTGGTTTCGGGGTTGTCGTAACCAATTGACGCCAAAATAGACGCCATATGCGTCTCGTCACAAACTATCCCCAAATTAGTACTTTAATGTATAAACCTTTAATGATTCCGAGCCACTCACCCAGTCCTCTTTACCCTGGCACCCGACGACGTCATACATATCGGCCCTCTGTTTGGTTTTCGAAAGAAGACTCAGACCGCCCGGGACCGTGTTCCTCAGCTCTACTTCCTTCATTACGTATATCCGATACAGCAGGTCCACCGTGTTGAGCGAATGGTCGGTGCTGAAGATTATCTGATGTAACTCGCTGATATTTTTAATATCGAGCTTTCGCATCACTCGCTGACTGAATTCGTCGGCGTGTTGCTCATCGAGGTTGAAATGAAGGGTGTCGGGTTTGAGTTTCCAGCCATTGTCGAATTTGACGACGTACTCTTCCTTGCCAGTACTCACTATTCTATTTTGCACAGTTAGTTAACTTGAACCTCGGAAGAGGAACAAAAAGTGGCTTACCTGTCCTGCTGCATGAAAAACTTCCCTCGAAGTTGCCATGACGATAAGAAATTTTCTAGTTCATACATTTGGAAGTTCTCTTTTGGCATGTAATGGTTTAGAGAAGCAAGTAAGTCTGTTTTTAGGAAGCTGCGTGGATTCGTCGGGTAGTCTCGAGCGTCGAATGCCCATTTGCTGGCTCGAGAGATGAGCATCTCTTCTACCTTTTCGATCCTGGGTGGTAAAGCTAAACGCGCCTCGGGGACTCCTCTTTCGAAACCCGCACAAGGTGCCTCGAAGCGAAACTCCCAACCCGTTGGCAGTAGTTTTACCTTGCGTGTAAGTGGGCTCAGCGAGAAGAATTCCCGCGTGTTCGTGCAGAAGACAATCCACGCTTCCAGCGCTCTCGGATCGAGGTCCTTAAAGAGAAACATGACTTTGGCCATAAATCCTGCCTTTGGCATGGTCCATAGGTTCACTGCGAAGTGCGGCCAGATATCCGGGGATTCGAAAGATGCTCGGAACATCCAAGCCCAGGTTTTAGATGTAGCTACATACTTGCGTTCGCGAGCGTCCCACTGATGGTATGTCATGTTGAGTATTTCTTTGGCATTCTTTACGTTCTGTGCTTCCCAGAATTTGTTCAACTCCGGCATGGGTTCCAGAGCCGGGGCCGGCGGTGCCAATAGAGAATATTCCGGAGGAGGTCTGTTCTCTTCGAGCGGGGGTTCAGGGGCCATGTTGGCGGCGAGAAGACGTTGACGGTTGATGCGTCTCGTAAACTGCTCCAACTCTGCTTCCAATAAAGGGAGTAATGTTGTCGGGGCGGGGTTGACCAGACCATTTATTGACCAGTCGTTTGATCCGCTGTGGTCTGTTAGTTCTTTGAATACTTCTGAACACCATAAGTTGGTTTGCATCATTGTATACAGTTCTTGTAATAGAAGAAATCGCTGGTGTTGCACATGCGCCGTCTTGTATAGCGCGTTTAACTCCGGAATATCCTTATCTAGCCCTGCCAGTTCTTGATTGAGATAAAACCGAAAACGACTGTAGACCAATTCGCTCTTCAACAACAAGTCGCCGGCGAAAGTGTGTTTGTGCACAAGCCATTCGGACCTGAATTTGTGGCCTAATATAGTATCTTCATCTTCGTGGTTCTCATATCGTACATTCCAAGATTCGCCAACTCTTCTCTGCCGAACCTCGTCCGTCAGTCGATCTATTTCCCGAATGTCCGCGTCGGGGTCGTCCAGATTTTGAGGGCTTTGATGAATACGCGTGTAGATATCAGTAATTTCTTGATCGGCATCCAATTGAGCATGGTCATTGTCCAGTTTTCGTCGTTGGATCCGTTCTCCTGCCTCAACGACCAATATGTCCTTAAGGCGCACTTCATTAAGGGCGTTTTCGTAATCATTTCCAAGACTGCGCCTCATGTCCCTCGAGTCTCGCATGACTCCTTCCAGCCACCACCGAAGTCCTTTGCTGGTATCAGAAAACCAATCGAGCAGGGTGATGTCCTGTGCATCGGTATAAAGTTGATCTGGTGTTGCCGGGGGTGCTTGTTGTGGCGGTGCTTGTTGTGCTAGCGGTGGAAGTGCCATAGCCAGTTGTACTAGATTCCGGGCATTTGTGTCGATCTCTCTGACCCGTGTCAGCAGAAGCCTCAAGAACCTCTTATTTTCCAGAAAATATTTCAGAAGATCTGCCTTTTCCGCCTCCAATAGATTTCGCTGAGTACTCCATATTGTTCCAACTGGAGCTACCTCATCCCCAATCCGGACTCCTTCCCAGTTCTTTATACGAACAATATCAGCCTCCACGACCGCTAATTCATCACGCTTTTGTCTCCATTTTCTTCTGTTCATGCGCCATGCTTCCTGAACCCCGACTGCAGTATTTACTGTTACCCTAGCAAGCTCATTGTATCTAGCAAGGCTCTCTAAAGTCTCGTGTTCAAGGAAGGAGGCAACTGCAGCCACATTTGACCCAGATTTTGGAGTCGAGGAAGGGGAATTTTGATAAATCGCACTCTAAATAGTATGTATAATTAGCGTTTGTCATATAGATGCGAGAATTCTGGCAAAGATGAAATTTGTGACTGACTGGATCCACCTGCTTTTCTCTTTTTTCTTGCTCGGCCAATCCAACGTCCTGGAGATCTTTCGCTCCCGCTACCTGTATATCCACACTAGCCATAACTTCGGATAAAAACCCCACGTCACGCGCAGCATCTCCCTGAAAGCCGTCGACATTTAGTGGTGGTTCTGGTGCCGGTGCGCTCGGAGTCGGGACAGGTCTTCGTCTAATTCCATTGGAGTTCCGAGGGCCAACGGCGGAGCGTCGAGGACCATTCGAGCTACTCATCGTGCCGACTGGAGTCTTGACCGAGAGAACTCAATTGAAACTCGGGTGTTTTAGTGCAAATGTTCGAAGAGCTTGGGCCCAAAGATGTAAGCTCGAGTAACCAAGAAAGTGTGGAATTTTCGAAGGAACTTGGACTTCAAAAGGAGAGTCAATCTTTTTCATTCAAAGGATACTCAAGAATGAATGCATTAGCATCTGAAGCCGCGAACAATTCGACAGTTCATGCGCTTGTTCTAAATATCATATTTTGCCGCGAACAGAGCTTACGAGGACGATGTCGAAGTCCTAGATTGGTCAACAAAGGGTTTCTTGAAAATTGAATCTTACCGCGCGTGTCCCAAATCTGATCGCGTTCAACAACAAAGAATTTGCAAGATTAAAGTCCGTTATCATTCATTCCTCGTCTAAGTTGCGCCTTCAAACGCGGACCCAATCATTTCTCATCAACTCCAAGAATGCTTTCTGCAGACGCTTATTTCAACAAAACTTTACTTTCCGGCGTCTTCCTTTAGACTAACAATTCGGTTCAGGACAACTTTATCGGCTGTGCTATCGGAATCCATTGCCTGTGATAATTTAGCTTCATCCGGTAATAAGAATGGAATCAGGATTACCATATATGCTACGCGCATTGCTTGAAATCTAACAGACTCAAGACCGCCTTTACCAAGCTCAGATTCGCCAGCTGCTTCGGGCCATGGAGCGCGGCGCTTGACCTCTTCGAAACCGGACTCAATCATCGCGTGAGGCCAAATCTCTTCACTGTTGGGGTTGATATCGTTCAAGAAACCTCCCTCGGCATCTTCCGGCTTTTCTGACTTGAACAAAGCATTGTGAATCCGTACCTCAACTCCTCTTGAACCCTCTGCCACCCAATGAATGAATGTCTTTGGCTTCTTTCCTTCTTTGTCATAGACTGCACGGACTTGTGTCACTTTATCGCCATTTTTCGTGAATGAGGTTGCCTTGATTGGATATGGTGCTTGAAGTAGGCCAACAGACTTTCCAGGTGCAAGACGGAAGTAGTCTTTGCTATCAACTTCTCTGAAATCACCCCTCTCAATGTAGACGGTCTTTGTTAATTTAACTTTGTGACTGCCCATAGCTGCAATCTTAGGATTGAAAGGAACGTCAACTTCAATCTCTTCGGCATCCTCAATCACAACAGGAATAGGATCAAGGACTAGCATTAGTCGAGGAACGGTACGCTCAAGATATCGCCGAATGGTTTGTTCGAATCTGACAATTTGGATGTTGGTCGCAGAGGTTGTAACACCGAGTTCGTTGACAAATTCGAGGATTGCTCCTGGTGGAACGCCCCGTCTCTTGATACCGATAAGAGTATACAGTCTTGGGTCATCCCAGCCCCGTACAAATTTATCATTGACAAGTTTCATAATCTTCCGCTTTGATAGAACAGTCCCTGTTAGATTGAGACGGCCGTACTCTCTCTGCATAGGCTCGTAGACTTTTAGATTCGTGTTGAGCCACTCGTACGAGACTCTGGAGAGTATAAATTCCGTTGTACATAGAGAGTGGGTAATGTTTTCGAAGCTATCGCACAAGCAATGTGTGAAGTCGTAAGTAGGGTAGATCTTCCAGGTATCCCCAGTGCGGTGATGCGTTGCGTCCAGAACTCTGTATGCTGCCAGATCCCACATTTGGGGGTTTCCATCCTCAATGTTTTGCTTCATGCGGAGGAAAGCCTCTTTTGGTTTGTATTTGCCAGCCTTCATAGCTCGAAACTCTTCGAGGTTTTTTTCAACTGTTCGATTGGCATGCTCGCACCTGAATCGAGGACCGTGTGCTTCTCCTCCTCTTTGAGCCTTAATCTCAGTATCTATAATGTCGTTAGTATAGTGTTGTAAATGGATTCGTGGATCATACCCCCGCAATGGCAAACATATGCCTTCTCCAGCTCGATAAGCTCCTCCGCCTTCGCATACAATTTGTCGAAATTGTCGCTGGAGTAGGTGACAGCACAGGGCTCAAAGCCTAGCCATTTAACCATTTCCTTGATCGCCACAAAGTATTTCTCCTCCTCTGCCTCGGGATTGGTATCGTCGAACCGCAGATAACATTTTCCACCATGGTATTTTGCGAACCCAAAATTAACAGCAATGGCTTTCGCGTGCCCAATATGTAGATAGCCATTAGGCTCCGGAGGAAATCGTGTAACGACAGGCTTTACAGGCCGCTCTTTGTATACTTCGTCGAGGAAGCCTTGGGTAAACATGGCGGTGGGCTCTGAGAATTTCTCTTCGGCTTTCGATTCGGCCTTGGGGGCAACTGGAGCCTTCGCCGGCGCAGTTGCCTTTGCCTTGGCTTGAGCTACTTTCTTTGCCCGCTTTGCCAGGCGTTTCTTCAGTTCTCCCTTGGAGACCATCTCCCCAGTCTCAACGTCCCGCTGGAGCTTAGCCGTTTGTTCTGCGACCGCGTCCGCCATGACTGCGCGGTGAGGGAGTTGAATTGAGATCAGATGAAGCGTAATAGAACTGTATAGAAACTCCTTCAATTAAGGGTAATTGGGTGTTGGTGTTGTCTACGGACAGATTCTGTTTTGTCGTGTGAGTCAATATTCCAGTACGGCTGTGCTTTTTAGCGCCGAATGCCCCGCCATTTTTCAGCCTTGTCTCCCGACAAATTAATATTCCTCTTTTCTACATCATAACAACAACCCAGTCAAAATCAAGACCGTTTGCTCGGCATCAAAAGAATCATGACTATCATTCCAGCTGCTGAGATACCCACCGTATCTCTCCTCTACCGACTCAAAAAACTTACTCCTGCGACTTTGGACGCCAATACACCAGCCCCAAAAGCATCCCAGTCCTTCAACGATCGTATCGGCCTAATTCGAGGAGACATCACAACATTGAAGGTCGATGCCATTGTTAATGCCGCCAACAACTCTCTGCTTGGAGGAGGAGGTGTCGACGGTGCTATACACAGAGCTGCAGGCCCAAAGCTGGTGAAGGAATGCCGGAAGCTGGGCGGTTGCAAAACCGGCTCTGCCAAAATCACTGATGCCTACGAGCTGCCAAGCAAGAAGGTCATTCATGCTGTTGGCCCGGTCTACGACTCATCGTCTGCGGACAAGAGTGCGAAAGATCTGGCGGGATGTTATGCCACCAGTCTTGAGCTTGCAGTTCAGAACGAGTGCAAGACTATTGCTTTCAGCGCCTTGAGCACTGGTGTCTTTGGCTATCCAAGTCACGATGCTGCTTCTGTTGCTATCAAAACAGTCAAGGATTTCTTGGAGGGCAAGGATGGAGATAAGCTGGAGAAGATCGTCTTCACTACCTTTGTACCAAAAGATGTTGATGCCTACAACCACTGGCTACCGTAAGTCTTGAGTTTATAATGTTCTGCTGAGGAATCCATTTTCTAACATGATATAGTATCTACTTCCCATCCACGGAGCCAGAGCCAGAAGACGACTGGGAGGATATCGAAGGAGGCGAGTCTGCTGAGAATGGACCTACAGATGCTGGGAAGGATGCTGAGGTAGCTGATGGAACTGAGGCCGAAGGAATCAAGGCCGAGGAGCTCCCAGAAGTACCAACTGGCGAGCCTGCAGATGATGGACCTGCTACCAAGAAGCAAAAGCCAAATTATGAGGAGAAGTAATGAAGTTGTCTTTTTAATCGTGTTTTGAGGGCTGGATATGGAGTGATGGAGTACATTAGTTACATCGAGCGTTGGGATAGCATTGACGTCGACTCTGGATATCATAGGATCTTGCAAAGCATTTAATGAAACTTTGACTACGATGTCCGACAATTGCACATCTCATGAATTGCGCCAAAAGAATAAAATTATCTTATGGTGTTGAAATACTGCAGTTCATGTGATTTATGCGCCCACACCCCTCAAATTTTGGAGCGTTTCCAGCTCGACAACCCCCCACCTCCAAACTCTCACCATGTCGACAACGAACAACATCTACAAAGAGGATGTAGACTTTGCAGCTCTTGCGCTCCAAGATGCAGACTTTGCCAAAATGTAAGGTCCCCTTCACCAAGAACCTCCCACGCAACTTGCAGCAGCCGCATCAACAGCGGGGTAGGCTCATGAGAGGCTGTAAAGTACAATTGAAGTGGCATACTAACGGAGTAACAGATTAAAGCCAAACGGACAGCTTGACTTCAGCAATCCGGAATCCGTCCAGCAACTTACAAAATCACTTCTAAAAAGAGATTTCGGGCTGAAGATTTCGCTTCCACCTGATCGACTCTGTCCACCGGTTGGCTTCCCCTCAAACCCTGTTTCACAGAGCGCTGATAGATTGTAGATTCCGAATCGATTAAACTATTTATTATGGATTCAAGCACTGTTGGATACTACTAGTGATGGTTATACCGATGTCTATGATCCCGAGAGGGAGGTTTTGGGGCTTGATATTGGGACGGGGGCGAGCTGTATTTATCCCATGCTAGGGTGTGCTCAGAGGCCGAATTGGAGGTTTGCGGCAACAGGTAGATCTCACTTTCTGAGCTCTCTTACAAGTTTGCTAATATAGCTTCAGATATCGATGACAAAAGTATGCAATTCGCCAAAACCAATGTCCAGCTCAATAGCCTCCAGAACCGGATCAAGCTTCTACAAACACAAAAGCCTGATCCTTTACTACCTCTGGATATGATGAAGTTCCAAAAGTGAGTGAGTTGTTACTTTTTACTGATCAAATACTAACCGTATAAGCATCAACTTCAGCATGTGCAACCCTCCTTTCTACACCTCCACCGCCGACATGCTCACCTCCGCCGCCGCCAAGCAGCGCCCACCCTTCACCGCCTGCACAGGCTCGGAATCCGAAATGGTGACTCTCGGTGGCGAAGTGCAATTCGTGTCCCGCATGATCACCGAAAGCCTCGTCCTCAAAGACAGAGTGCAATGGTATACGTCGATGCTGGGGAAGTTCTCAAGCGTGAGCGTGCTGCTGCGGAGGCTGAGGGATGCGGGCGTGGGCAATTATGCGGTTACCGAGTTTGTGCAGGGCAGTAGGACGAAGCGCTGGGGTATTGCGTGGAGTTTTGCGGATTTGAGACCAAAGATGGCGTTGGCTAGGGAGGTGGTAGGGGTTCCGAAAAACTTGTTGCCGTTTCCGGCTGAGTATCATATTCCTGTAAGTCGATATCCTGTACCTAATTCTCATGTACTGACCACGATGGAATTAGTTCGCAAACAGCGGCGAAGCTGCACAAGTTGGCGAGCAAATAAACTCCACTCTTGAGGCACTGCTGTTGAAATGGATGTGGAAACCTGCAAAAGCAATAGGGCTAGGATTCAGTGACAAGGCGGTATGGTCACGGGCTGCACGTCGCCAGCAGTCTACGAAGAAGGACGAAGATACCATGGATGAGGATGAGGATGAAGATAATATGGCTCTGGGTTTCAAGATTCATATGGAGGGGAAGGTGGATGGTCAAGCTGTAAATATGGTCACTATTCGCTGGATTAAGGGCCATGATAGCGTGCTATTTGGGAGCTTTTGCGGAATGTTGAAGAGAAAGTTAGAAAGTGCGAGAGGGCCGTCTCGTACTCAGTCAAGTAGTTGAAAATAATTTATGGAGCCCTCGATTTCAATAAAGCACTTTTGAGGTGAAAAGGGTTAAAGTATTATCTTGTGTGTATTGTACATTGGCCACCTATTGAGGAGATTCACAACACCTCAAACTTTACAGGAATACAACTGGAACGTTGTATTCAATCAACGATGTTCATCTGCAAAACGTAAATTTGAAGCTATTCAGGGGCAGGTACGACCCCTCTTCCTTAGTCATCCTCCAGGGTCCGCCATGTCCACTGGCGCCACTCGTTTCAGTGCCCCTCACCTCACCGACTCGCCTGGACTCACAAACAACAACATCCAATCCTCAATCCTCCCAATTCTAATCCTACAATTATACAGACAAAATGGCCACCACGAACGCTTACCCACCTGGAGGAACCTTCCTCGATACCCTGAAGAAATCATTCACCGATGTGCCTGTTGACAAAGAGAAGGAGAATGCCGTTTCAACGACCGAATTCCTTGAAGCTACCGAATCGTTGACTACGCTCTTTGGCAAGCTGCCTCCTGCCTTCTTCGAGATATGCTCCTAATGCAGATTCAGATGTATTGGGCTCTGTAGCTTTCTCCCCAGTCAAGTCGGATATGCTGGGTAACGTCAAGGTAAGTTACCATTCGTGGCAGAAAGGGGGAAATCAAGCTAATAATTCCCAGAAACTCCGCGACCGCCAACTGGCAGCCCCCCTCGAATCCGCGACTCTACAAGAGCTAGTCGTCAACGAGCTGAAGACAAAAAAGCACACTGCCACCGAAGGACTCGTATGGCTCGTCCGGTATGTACCCCCCTCCACCCACCCACAAATCCCCTCCAACGTCAAAACCAGCGACTAACAGTATACTCTTTACAGTGGTCTAGACTTCACCGCCATAGCCCTCTCCCAAAACATCGCCAGCGTCTCCGAAGAACTCAGCGTCTCCTTCCGCAACGCCTACGGCAGCACCCTCAAGCCGCACCACTCCTTCATGATCAAGCCCATTTTCTCCGCCGCCATGAGCGCCTGCCCGTACCGGAAGGACTTCTATGTTAAGCTGGGCGAGGATGCGGAGAAGGTGATGGCGGAGTTGCGGGTCTGGCTGGCTAGTTTGGAGAAGATTATTGCGGTGCTGAAGGGCTTTCTTGATCGGAAGGAGGCGAAGTGGTAGATTGTGAGGATATGAGGGGACTTGCATGGAAGGGGGGTGGGGAGTGGGGGGTGAGTTATGAGTTATAAATTGCACGGAATACAATTGCACTTGGCTGTGCATACTCATAATCACATGAATACGCAGTGATGCCTCATGAATTATCGGACCCCCTAGAAAATCGAGATCATAAAGTTCAGGAACGAGAAGTTTCGAAGGAATAACGAATGTGCCAGCTCAAATGAGACATTTAAAATACGCGATTTTACGATTTATTTTCCAGATGGCATTATTCTATATTCGTCTGAACACACCCCTTGGGCGCAGCCCTACAAGAGAACATCCCTTGCGAAACACATACCTGACATCTCCCCTTATAAACCTCTTCTATAAACAAATCAGTATGGAATTCTTTGAGGGATTCGGGGACCAAGGAGGCGAAAATAATGTCTCAGGAGGCGTGAGACATTCTCAATCCCTCCAATTCCTAATTCCCCGAGAGAAAAGAGAATTATTTCAACGTACCCTCTTAACCTTCGCCACCAGCATCTCCGGCACGTCACCCCCCTCCACCCCATAATCATTATTCAAAAACTCCCTCATCGGCTTAAAAATATCTTCAAATTGACTGCTCTCAATAATAGGCCAGGGGAACGCCTTCAAGCTCGTCCCATTTTCGCCAGGCCAGACCGACGTCCGAAAGCGCGTCTTCCCACTTTTCGAGTAGTCGAACGCAATCACCAGCCGTTTCAGGCTCGGAAACACCTCTTTTATCTTCGGCTGCGCGCTGTGTCCGGGTATACCAGAGAGCAGGCTGATAAGCTGCGCGCGCTCCGCGTCGAATGCTACGGTTTCCCAGCCCTTCATGCTGCCTGCGTAATCGGCGTTTTCTTCGAGGAGGACGAACATCATGAATAGGCCCATGAGGCTGTAGACAAACAAATCAGTAGGGGTTTCTTTATGGAGGTTCGGGGGAAAAGAGGGGAAGAATAATGTCTCAGGCATTCTCAATCCCTTCGATTCCTAATCTCCCGAGAACCTTTGGTCTTTGGTAACGTACCTGTTCAGCAGTAGTGTGTCGATCGCGGGGCAGAAGTAGAACCGCAGTATGCCCTTCCCAGTAGCACCGTGTGTAGGTGCATGTTGCATCAACTGGTAGTGCTGGAGGGCTACATAGCGGGACTCCCGGCAGGCGTAGAAGATCGGAGGTGTGAGGCTGCTGTTGGAGCGGAAGGTCATACGGTCGTTGTAGAGCTTTGCTATAGACGTATCAGTATCGGAGTCTAGGAGGATTGTCGAGAATCGAGGCGATAAGAATGTCTCTAAAGTTATGAGACATTCTCCCACTCCCCTCTTCCTCCTTCGCTCTTTTTAACGTACCACAAGGGTGCAGCTCATGAACCCTGGGCTCAAACGATAGCTCCCATATCTTAAGACGGAGCTCGGTGGGTAGTTCTGCGAATCTGCGGAATCGTGGGGGGCTTCTCGAGAAGGCTTTTGGGAAGGTTGTTGCGGTTCTGGAAATAGGCGCGCTGGGGTAGGTGATGGGTGCGCCGAATTCTGTTGGGGGTTGGGCTAATATGGATAAGGCGTCGATTTCCTCGGTGATGGAGTCTTCTGCTTCTTTGTCCATTATCTCGTTGGGCTGATTTCTGCGGATGATGCTGGCGAACACTCGATGCTTATGGCGGTGTCACCTCCGGATGACAAACGCCGATGGGTGAGGTCGCAGAAGATCAAACAAAGTCGAGGAGATTTATACAACGAGTTGAACAATAAGCCTGGGTAGGCGGTAAAATGTAATAATGATAGTTTAGTGACGGTTGGCGCTGGGTTGTTGAGATGTCGTGGTCTAGCTGCCAATGTGGGGTGTAAGTACGAGGCTGAGGGGGCTGGCGCTGGCGTTTGGAACTACGGGATGTGCAATTATCAAGAACTGAGGTGAGATGAGCAACCCATCTTTCAACGCGTCACGATATCCCATGTTCAACATTTTACAGCATGTCTGGACGAGCAATGGGCTCGGTGGAGATGCAGTACACACGCCCCTCGGAACTGATTGTTCTCCGACTCTTATTATCAACTATCAACTACTCCGTCTACAAAGGAAAACACCGCGTCATTAAAGTGGCCTCTTCGTACTGATGGAATCATTCGGAACGATGCTAATACCAAGTCATAGCTGTATTTGCTCTCTATCGGGGGGGATAGTAAGTATATATTTTGATGAAGCCGCTCGTGGTGATGGCCAAGCGCCCAGGAGACATGGCGCTCAAATGGACACTGGTCAGACCCGTTGGCATGATCTATGTTTGACTGTTGGTTCTTTCACTTGCGTGGTCTCTAAAAGCTGATTCTTTTAAAGGCACGATGTTACATTTCTTAAGTAAGACTGGCATTTCCGCATGCAGGTATTTTCTTGGGCCTCATCTCTGCATTGCTGCTTACTTTTCTTGCAAAGTTTGGTAACCAACATGACCCTCCTTCCTAGTTGATCGAGGGGTCTGGTTGAGTAAAAACGGACTTCAGACTAACGAGGCCTTTGTTTTTCGACATACCAGCAGGCTCAAATGTTCAAAAAATATGAATTCGATACTATCCACATACTTTCTCTTATACCCGGAGCCTGCGGCTCTGCCTCAATCCTGCAGAACATCACAGATCCAGCGATCCGTGCGGCCTTTCGATGATCAGCGGGATGAGTGCCGAACTGGGCCCAACAGATCATCGTCTGCTTACCGGCTCTTTTCTTTATTTGCGCCACTATACAACATATTACATCTCGGCTGGAACAATGCATCAACCGTATTACCTCCAATACTTCGGACGGCCCGGCCAATCAAGACATTTCAGAGACACCGTTTGTTGGTGTTAGATTGGCAGCAAACACGTGAAATGTAAGTTGCTCACAATCTGGAGAAGAAGGGAGTCCTTGATTGCCTTTCGCTTCCTGTAATCCCTGAGACAAGTATTTTCTTGGAGGTGTACTTATAAGAGACTGTGCTACCTACTTTTCTTTTCCCGGCAGATCCTCTTCTGATCATTGTCTATCATATCAAACCCCAAGATGCAGTGGAAGACCCTCCTACCCCTCAGCCTCGCGCTCTCTGCGCGGGCTACTCACAAAAACAGCACCGCCCAAGACATGCTGCGCTTCGCCTGCTCGCAGCTCGTCGTCGAACGCCTCGACCCCATCGTGCAACCCGGCGTCAACGGCTCCGCGCATCTCCATCAAATCGTCGGCGGAAACTCCTTCAACATATCAATGCCCACCACTGACGACCCAATGGCTTTATCGACTTGCACTTCCTGTTCGTACAGCGAGGATTTGTCCAATTATTGGACGGCGGTGCTGTATTTCAGGGCGAGGAATGGTACGTTTAAGAGGGTCAGTCAGGTCGCCAATGGGGGGCTGGTGCAGAGGGGCGGGATTACGGTTTATTATATCACGCCGTATGATGGGGTGTCTAATGTTACGTCCTTTTTGCCGGTAAGTCAACTGTGAATCAATCTGTCGCTCGGTTTCAGACCGTATCAATTGGACTGGGGAATACTTCTACTGGTAGGGAATGATCAAAGGGTCATCAATCGGTCGGATTACTTCTAGAGTGGACGTCTTGAATCACTCACTAGAGCTGATATATTGTGCTCTCACAATTTTCCTACTTTTTAACACTTCCAATTCTAACAAAGACTATACTGACAACATCCCCAGGGTTTCCGAATGCTGGTCGGCTCACCCTTCAACCGCAACGAAGCAGCCGTCCCCTACCAAGTTTGCCACCGCTGCTTTGGCTCCATCCCCGTGGACCCGGCGAACCCCTACGGCGGGCGTCCCTGCTTAGGCGACGACGACACGGCAGGCTTGCCCGCCATCCCCTGCCCCGAAGGCATCCGCACAACTATCACCTTCCCGACGTGCTGGGATGGTACATCCCTCGACAGCGCCGACCATAAAAGCCACATTGTGTACCCAACAAACGGGACTTTTGAGACCAACGGGCCGTGCCCGAGTACGCACCCGATGAGGACGCCGCAGGTTATGTATGAGGTTATGTGGGGGACGCAGGAGTTCAATGATGCAAGTTTGTGGCCAGTAGACGGGAGTCAGCCGTTTGTTTATAGCATGGGTGATCCGTAAGTCTCTGTACCCAATTCTGAAATCACTTCTAATTACGTTTTCATAGAACGGGATTCGGATCACATGCCGACTACCTATTCGGCTGGAAAGGCGACGCGCTGCAGAGGGCCTTAGACGCGAGGTGCAACATCATGTATCCAGAAGACTGTCCGCTTGCAGTTCAATCCGATGACACCGCTATGGCGTGTACGCAGCCTGCCGTTGTGCATGAGCCGGTTGATGGGTGGCTGGCGGCGCTTCCGGGAAATAATCCGGTTTCTGCTTGAAATCACTTACATTGCTTGCATCAGTTTAGGGGTGAAATAAATATTTTCCCTGCTTCCCGGTATGTATTCCAAAGAGCGTCTAAATGGAGATAAAAATTCCAAGTCTCGCCAGATTGAAACAAAATCCACAATTGTACCCGAAACGAACCCTCCCATCTCTGGACGACCCCTTTATACCCCCTTCA
>QGMK01000990.1:0-14530 GCA_007825345.1 Lachnellula suecica
GCTCGAGTTCGCGGGAGGCGTCTAGGTCGGCCATTTTGTCGAGGAGGCGGCGGCGGGCGAGGGCTGCGGAGGGGAGGTATCTCTGTGTAGTATCACATTAGCACAGATATCTATCTCATCTGACGAGAAAATGGAAAAGTAACATACCGGGACGCGTCGATCCCCCCTCAGCGCCCCAGCAAGCACATAAAGATTCATAAGGATAGCGGCCACCGCATCGCGCCTATAACTCAGCAGGCTCTCAGCCGCCGCCTCGTTGTCGGAGATGTAGTGCGGGTGGAAGAAGAGGGAGGATTGGCGGACGGAGACGAGGTACTCGAAGAAGCGCTCTGTGGAGTCGATGAGGGCGCTGTAGGGGAGGGGGTTGAAGGGGGCGCGGAGGCGGATTTCGTGGCGGGTTAGGGCCATGAGTTGGCGGATGCGGACGAAGCCTTCGCGGAGGCGGCCTTCGAGCATTTCTGTGATGGGTTAGTGAGGTGTGTGTGGGATTGAGGGAAGTTGCAGGCATATTTCCATGTTATTAGAGAGGGGGGGTTTAGGGACGAACCTGATCTCTCAACATCCTCCTTCCCCGGCTCTTCCCCCTTATCATAATAAACATACTTAGCCACCACACCCCGATAAATAATACTCGAGTAAATCATCATGCCCGACAGCGCCTTCCTCAACTCATGCCTCGCAACAAACGGCCAAAGAATCCAGTTCACAACCACAGCAGCCACAACCCCCACCACAAACGCCGTTCCTCTCGTCCAAGCAATATGCGCGACGGATGGTAAGCCGTCTGCGGATTTTGCTCCGAGGGACACGACGACGAAGGATATGCAGCCTACGATTCCGGAGCGTGGGTGGCTGCTTTGCGTGAAGCGATAGATCATGGGGAGCATGTAGATGGCAGCGAAGGCGGCCATTACGTAGGGATTGCCGTTGCGAGCGCCATATGCTAGGCCGCCCCATACGGCTCCCAGGACTCCACAAAGACCGCGAGTTACTAGATCTTGGAAGTTGCCGCCAACTCTGTGTATGTGTTAGCTTGCACAGAAGCTTCACTTGGGCAGAAACTCACCTGGGATGAGACATCACCCAGACCATGACAACTCCCCACCAACTCTCATTTTCATTCCACCAACCTCTACTCGGACCCAGCCATGCCGGTACCGATAATAACGAGGTCACTATGATAACCTTGAGTGCAAATCGCATCTCAAAACCCTGTAGACGGTGCAACGTAGACCATAATCTATATCTTAAACGCTGCTGCTTTGAAATATGCGAGTTCCGATCCATAGCAACATCCTCTTCCTCTTCATACTTTCCCAAAGTCTCCGCACGCTCGATACCTGGTTGCGGGCTCTTCTCTTTTGCATCGTGATGCCGTGGCAAAGGTTTGTAGACATTGGCCATGCCCTGCATTGTTTTCGCCAGCTGGCTCTGACTCCGGAAATAGTGTCCTGCCGTAACACCACCTCTATCGTGGCGCACTTGAGCATTGGTCCGTTCCAGCGCCTTCTGAAAGGGATACGAAGGTAGATATATCCTCCACCCCCGGTGCCGTTGCTGCATCTGCATGACTTTGACGAGCAGGGCTTCGACGCTGGTCGCTGCTTGGCGGATTGGGTGGACGAATAGGAAGAGTTCTACGACTTGGGGATGGTTGGTGTAGGTCGGTGGAAGGGCTGGGTTGTTCATTAGGGATTCTTCTGCTTCGTCGTATTTGATGATTACCTTTCGGATTCTGGTAAGTGCTCCGACTATGTCGGATGAGGTTGATTCTGCGGGTCCTAGGTATCTTCGGTATCCGGACATGCCCATTAGCACGGCATCGCATCGTTCCAGGGAATTTCTCATACATGAGAGCAGATCGGTGGTTGGGTCTGCCAGTTTGTCGGCTACCAATTTGACAGCTTTGTCCTCTGAGTCTGACCTTGAAAATGGAGGTCGGCTCGGAGAATTGTCGATGTCGATGACAGATTCATCGCTAGTATCTGGAGAATTTGTCTTGCCCTCCCTTTTCCTCTCCATCTCATCAAATAACTGAGTCTCGTTACTCAGAGACAATAGCGATCGGATGACTGCCTGCATCAAATTTCGCAAAGACATGACATCCGATGGCTGAAAACGAGTCAAAGAGATATCTAAAACCAGGTCTCTGTAAGCTTGCGAGAGATTTACAAAAGTCCAGGCCAATTGTCGATGCTGGGTAACGTTGTCGCGCTGAGGGAGAACCAATCCTTGGTGCATCACTTCAAAAGCATTGTGGAGGGCCACTGCCAACGGTCTAGCGCCAGCATCTGGAAAAACGATGAAGCATATCAAGAGCGATAGGGCTTGCCCAAATAGCCATGGGATGCCGTAACTAAACAGTTTTCTCCAATCGATGGCTTCTGAGGTGTCTGCAAGACAGGTATAAATGACAGCGATTCCAGCACAGAGTACCATCTGGTACATCCGAATATAGTATGTTCTCAGCGCCGCAATTGTACCCATGAAAATGACGAGAAACGCCGCCAGAATTCCTCCGTAGCCTCTCCTTGCTACGGAGCTAGAATCTGACAGCCACAGTGCGAAAGCTCCCCATCCCAGACCAGTAGCAGACCCAAGAATAGTGAGAAATGCTCCGTCGATTTGAGCCCCAATTGTTCTTCCGGGATGGTTGATTATAGCCGATAAGACCATGATGTAACTGTACCGCCCGAGCCATAGTCGGATGGATGGAACGAGACATATAATGTAGGCTACGAAGAAACCCAGAAATGACTTGGCAAGTTTGATCCCTGCTCGGGTAGTCGTTACAGCTAGAATGAATTCTTTGATTGAATGCCATTGGCCTGGTAGAAAAGCTTTTGGAGACAGAGGATTCCTTTTCTTGAATGCGGCGGGAAGCGTGAATTCGGCATCTCTCATGAGATCATCGTGGTTCACCTTGGGAGGCTTGATGAACTGTGCATCGAAAAAGCCATCTCGAAGTTCCTCGACTCCGTAGGTTTCGAGGTCTACATTTAAATCTTGCAATAGACTTTCCAGGTGAGTGTGGCTCATGCTTGCACGGGGAGTGCCTGGAGCAGAGTCCCCCGTGCTCCTTATCGAGGATCTTGAGCGGCGAGGACTCCTACTGTAGGAACCCGTGTAAATGCTGGACACAGAAGCCCGTGATGGTTCGTCAACGGGCGCTTGTAACCGGACGTGTTTCTGATTGCGGCGGTTAGAGAGCGAAAAGCGTCGACGTTGATGGGGTCGGGAGTCATTGTTAGCAGCGCTTGACGTCCCGACAGCTGCAGAATCCCGCCTTGGTCCAAATGAGGGCGCTGTGAAGACGATTTGAGGCGCCTCGTCTTGCTCGCTTGGTGCCGCCGTGTCTTTGGTGAGAGCCATCACCCCTTTTCATGTGGAAGAGTCTGCGTGCCGGCTATTCAATGTCGCATTCCATTGGGCCGCGGCGCATACAAACCTCAAGTCCAATGTTCTTGAATATCGAGATTTTCCATGCTCCCGGAAGTCACGTTAACGTCAACCCACAACATAGATAAGTCGTCGGGGAGCTAGCATTTAAAGTTGTTGTGCTTGCCGCTTTTGGGATTAGCCTTTTAGCACTCTCTCCTCACTTCCAATTGTATCATGGCTCGCATGGCAACTCGAATTCACTCGCACTCGGCATTTCAGGCTCGTTTTCGCCGATGCACTGGCCTTAGCTTTCCCTTCCCTTTCCTCCCGCCGTCACCAAGACCATACAACGTTCGTTAGTGAATTGTGGCCTGTGGTTTTTGGCGCGGATGACAGCGAGCAGGGTTGTGGCAATTGATCAATATCTCACCTCAACTTATTACCACATCTACACTTGCACTTCCACGTTCCACGTCGCTCTTCAACCACAACCTCCTTTTTCCCCCCAAAACAACTTCAAGAGAGTCGCGCAACAATGGATGTAGCCATGAGTCGCGTGGGATCGATGCAAACCGCCATCAACGATGTCGCCTCTTATCAGCTTGTGGGGTTGAGCGACAGCGACGGCTCCAAGAGCCCCGACGTCGACGCGCTCGCTGCCCTTCCACGTGTCAACGGCGTCAACATGGTCCAGGAGATCGATGCTTCTGACGATGGCTCCCTCGAGGACAGCGACGACGATGATGATTTGTCTGCATTTGAGGGGACGCTCGGCGAGATGGACGACCAGCACCTCTTTGCGGGTGGTGAGTATCCTGAAACTCCCTTGTATATGTGGCGCTAAAAATAGACTACAGATCCAGAGGCATGCACGTACGATGAGGCTATTCAGTATCGCAACGACCTGCGAACTTTTGGCCCTGCGGAGTTTTGCGCAAGAACCGTAGAAGCCGGTGCCATCTCTGCCAAAAAGCTGCTTACAGCTTTCAACATTAAGCCTCCGGCGTTTCTGAAAGGCGCCTCTGACGATGCTTATTATTCACTGCTGAGTCTAGGTATCAGCCGCGAGCTATCCAAGAGAATTAAGCTGCCCCAGTACAACACTATTGAAGATGCTGTCGACCTGATCAAAAAGTCCAAAAACATTATTGTGCTCACTGGTGCGGGCATCTCAACCTCCCTCGGCATTCCCGACTTCCGATCCAAGAACGGCCTCTACTCCATGACGGGACATCTCGGTCTCGATGATCCTCAAGATCTCTTCAGCCTAGAAATTTTCAAAGAAGACCCAGCACTCTTCTACAGCTTCGCTCATGTCATCATTCAAGAGCATGCAGCCTTCAGCCCAACTCACGCTTTCATCCACCTCCTTCAGCAAAAAGGAAAGCTGCTCACCAACTACACCCAAAACATCGACAACATCGAGCAACTCGCAGGCATCCTCCCCGAAAAGCTAATCCAATGCCACGGCTCCTTCGCCACCGCCTCGTGCATCCGCTGCAAGCACCAAGTCGAAGGCGTCCAGATCTACCCCGACATCCGAGCCAAGCGCATTCCCCGCTGCGACAAATGCATTGCCAGCCTGCGCAACCTCAAGGTCCCCAACGGCATGAAGCGCAAGCGTTCGCAAAACGGCACGGACAAGAAGCGCCGCCGCTTCGACAGCAACAGCGACTCGGAAGACGAGGAAGACTTCGACATCCCCGAAGCAGGCGTCATGAAGCCCGACATCACCTTCTTCGGCGAGCCGCTGCCGGACATCTTCTCGGAGCGCCTCACGAACCACGACAAGGACAAGGTCGACCTCGTCATCGTCATCGGCACCTCGCTCAAGGTCGCGCCCGTGTCTGAGGTCGTGCCCTACCTGCCCTCCAACATCCCGCAGATGTACATCTCGCGAGACCCGGTGTCGCACGTCAATTTCGATATCGATCTGCTGGGCGATGCCGATGTCGTGGTCGCGGAGCTGTGTCGGCGGCTGGACTGGGAGCTCAATCACGATATGGTGCCTAAGGACAAGTTCGCGGAAGTCACGTTGCAAGAAGGCTTTACGTCTCGACATCGCTTCACTATTAAACAGTAAACCAGCCTAGCATCAAGATCAAGGGCGTGAGCGGTTTCCTACGACCTGTAGGATATGGTCACGTGTTCTGAATATTACCTCTCATTTTTTTCAGTACCAGGAAAGTAAGCAAGCAACAAAAGCGATCACTTTCGCCTTTATTAATCCTCCATACGGCGTTCCGGGCGAAAAAAAAGGGTTAGAGCAGGGGGCATTGCGTTGTTTTTCTTTAGTGGGGAGGGGGCATGGTTGGGGTCGTTATTTCTTACCTGTATTCTCGGCGCGGCTACCCCTACATAGTAGATTTATGGAATCCAAAAAGACGTTTTGCATTGTACTTAATGAGGCTGATGTGGTGTGAAATGTGACTTTTGACGGTTTAGTAAAGTTGTGTCTGATGGCCTCTTTGCGGGTCACCGCAATCTCTCCCTTGCGGTATTTCATGCTCAGATTCCACTTCAAGTAACAAGCACTCTATCTCTATCCATGCTTCCCTAGTCTTTACCCTCCAATTCATCATCCATTACATCCAAACACCAACTCCCAGCCCCACCCCAGACAAGAGCATGATATGTAAAATGAGATAAGCAGAGCAGTACCACATGCGACCACAGCATGGGGAAAATAGAGCATCCCGTCATCTGCCGGCTCTGGACCAAATGCAGGTGTTGATGACTACCCGCGGATACCTACGATTGTAAGTTTCCCTTTTGCTGGGGGAGGGGAGGGGCTTCCCCGGAGGGAAGAGGCGGAGTTGCAGTTTTGGGTCTTGTGGAATGCATAATGCGAGAGCACGGAGCCTTGTATCTTAACTAGGACTTCTGCTTAGAGGCGGAGGTGAAGATGGAGGTGGAGCGAGATATTGTGTTTTTGGAGCTTGTGTGTTAGTGAGTAGATGTTTGGAATAGCATAGCGGAACAGAGCGGCAATGTTCTGGGCGCATATATATGTTGGGGATTCGAGGATTGATTTCTAGATGCAAAAGCGCCAGGGCTTATTCTCGGCTGTTTGGTGATAGGGCATGGGTTTCATGCAGGAGATGGCGATGTGATTAGAGACAGACAGTGATCTCGGTGGTTGAGGGATGGATGCTGAGAACTTCTAGAAAAGGGGGAATATGAGATGCAATCAGAATTTCTGCGAGCAATGTGCAGTTTTGTGGCCTTGTTGTCGTGTCATTGTATTGCAGCTTTGTAATACTTCTAAGGGTTCTGCTAGCTTTGTGGAGTAGAGCAGAAGTGTTATGCAAGGTGTAGGTCCTGTTTCGGCAGGAAATCTAAGTCGAAAGCGAGACTTTTGATGAACTTTCAATTTTTCTCTACGTCTTGCAATATTTCAAGATCGTGAGGAGCAGTCGCTGCATACTCATGCTCCTTCTCCTAACGATTAAAGGTCATCTGACTTGGGACTCGGTTGTATGAAAGCGTTGCAGCGAACAAAATATTCTAGGAGGGGATAAAGTGCTTGTGTAACAAGCAATATATTGGAAATTGCCGATGTTTTGGAAATATTGACCTCTCGATCACATCCTCATAGCCCGAAAATGCATTTTCGAAGAGAAGAAATCGCCACACTTGTGAGCAGACTTCTCCTTCACTCATTCTATTGATTCCAAGCAGCCTTCCCCACCTTCGCCATCAAAAGCCTGCCTGGAGTAGATGGAGAGACAAGCGTGGCTATGCTCGGCATCACGCAGCACCAGAACTCGCCATCTGATAGCATTCCGCTGCCGTGAGACCTCGCCTTCGTAGACACTTGTCTCAACCCCTTTTACATTACGAGATCTGTTACAGTACTGAAGTGGAGTGAGGGGTACAATACTCCGCCCCGCACAGCGACCTGAAGCAAGCAATAATCACGAGACGGCGAGGTGGTGAGATGGATGCTGAGAACGCGCAACGCACCACACAGCCCCTTTTCGCCGTCGCCCCCTTTCGCCGCCAGATCTGCCTTCGCTTATCTGTGTCCCAACACCGCATGCGGTTAGAGGTGGAGGCGGGCCAAGGCTGCAGAGAAATCGTTGGATGATTTTGGGTTTATTTTTTTTACGAGTGAAGTGGAGGTGCCGAGAAGTTCGAGAGCGGCTTCCCGAGTCGGGAAGGAGCGGAGATGGGATTGTTGGGCGCGAGGTGAGCGGGTTTATTGGGCCAAGGCTGCCAAGGGGGGCATTGCTGGCTGGGCGGCAACCCGCGAAATGCTGTCCGAACTTGATGATGGAGATGTTACATACAATAGTGAGTTCGGGGCAGGTTTTGGCTTGCGCTTGCCAGTTTCTTATCATTGCCACCGGGAGAGATACATGAGGTCGGTGGCTTCGGTGGCAAGAAAAAGGTTAAATGGACTTTGCACAGATGGGTTTATTGGAGTTCCGGCGTTCAAGTGTTGGGAAGCTCAGCCTCGCGGTGATCGCTGGTTGCCTCGTCCCAGCGAGTGCTTGTGTGTTTGCCTCGCCGAGAAGGTCTAGATGCATGCATATGGGGTTGCACCGACAAATGACGCTGTTTGAACTGCTGGTCTGTCAATTGCTTGGTGGTTTGATAGGCACGGAAGGCTGGGGAGGCAGTCAAGTGTGATGGCTCGGCAATGGGGTACCGTTACACCAGATGTGTTGTAAGCTACACATTTGCCTTGCTGGACCTGTAGATGATTCATGCCTGGCTTGCTGGCCGTACAGGCAGGATCAAATAACTCATGCTGACTCGTGGAGTTTTGATGACTGGACTTTGGCTGACCGGGAGCATCGGGCACCAATTGCTACTGGGAGAATGCCAGAGCACGAGGCTTTGTAGTGCGAGTGCGGTGGGATCGCGGCATCAGCTTAGAGGATAAGAAAGGAAGACTTAGGTACAAAAGTACGGTAGTAAAGAAGCCGCCACAGGCAGATAGATAGTTGATAGTCGATAGTACGGTCCGATATCATCATCTGTCGATTTGAAGGAAGAAATGAATTGGGGGGAGCACTGTAGAACTTCCAGACGTCTCGAGCCCTTTTCGTGCTTTTGGATATAGAAATTGGCTGCTTTCTTTTCTTACTAGTGTGACGACGACTCTGGAGCAGCACGGGTGGAGATCATGAGCAGGGTAATGAGGGTAAAGAGAGGAAACACGGCATCCTGTTGGTCAACCCGCCTTGAAATTTGAAAAGCATTCGGTATCTCCACGCTTACGCCCACGCCGCACGCCCACTTTGGTCGGCCCCCCTTTCCCCCCCTGCCGTCGAACGTTCGGACAGCGGAAGCACCAGGCTTTTTTAAGTAAGGCCAGAAATACCTTCCTCTTCGTAGGTGGAGCGCCCGTTTCTTAATGCGTCTCCGAGCTCTTCCAACGTCAACAGCTCTAAAAGGGGAGTGAAAAAGGGGAGGCATGCATTGTGTTTAAACGGGATATTGCCAACACAAAGTGCTGCAATCGATGGGCATCGCGACACGGTGAGTGTTTGACGGAGTGTTTCTGTGGCGCCCTCCATATTCCATAGGCGCTCCACGGCTGCGAAAACTTTGAGCTTCGAGCGCCGTGATTTTGCACAGCCTCATAAACAGCGCTAGTCCTGCAGCCCTGGTCCATTCAACCCATTGGGTCCTGACTGGGTCTGGGTCCAGGATCTGGTCTCACCGTGCGAGCAAAGAGGAAAGAGGAAAGAGGAAAGAGGGATCCATCTCCGAAAGATTGACCTTTGATTTGGTTTTTGGGATCTTGGAGTCGAGATTTGTTTCGATTTTTTGTCGTCGTCAACATCAATGCTTTGAGCATCTGCAACGTCCGCCTCGACGCGACTGTTCCAGCACTGCACTGCTACCAAATGCAGCAGCAGCGATAGATTCACCACCGCGAGAGCCCTCGATATCGATTCGTACCTACCTGCCTTCTCTACGTCCTCTGGAATCCCTCCACCCGACCCGCCGCCCAATTCCTCCACCGTACCTACCCGTCGAGCACGAGAGATTCAGAGGTAAGAACCTTCTTCTTCGCGGCAGACTCTGGGGGCAGACTCGCACACTCGAGCCTGCTGCTTCTAGCAACATGCTCGATGCTCGATGCGCGTATGCCGCAGCCCAGTAACCGCAGAGCAGCCAGCCAAGCTTCATTCCTCGAATATATGCCGCTGTTAGCCTGCTTGGCTCATTACTCCCAAGTCTTAACTCTGGTCTAAACAAACTTTTGCGAGACCTCTAGCTTATATACCTCTGGGCAGCCTAGATATTCTTTCTCCCCTCAACTCAAGGCTCTATAACTCGACTCAGCCACTTCAGATGCCTACGACTTTCGAGCCTGACCTACTACATTCACGCCAAGGCTCTGAGCCTCGGGCTGTGCGCTGACGAAACAGAGCAAAAGACCTTCGAAACCAGTGGATACGGTCTGCCGCCAATATGACCTCTCGAGACGGCGTCTCGCCTTCTCCAAGCCCAGGCGGACGGAGGCAAAGGGCGTAAGTCATTCTCCAACTATACATATGCGGCCTGCCAGCCTTGCTAACGGGCCATCTGAGCAGACCTACCATTACGATTGATACATCTGCTGTCAGTAATTACATGAGTCCCAGCCCACCTCAAGATATGGATAGCGATTCGGTGGCTTTGAAAGCACTTCCTAACTCGCCTTCAACTTTACAGGGAGAGCCCTCAAGCCCTTCCATGAACGACGGAGGGGGCAATTCGGTCACTCGGCCGCATCACGCCAGCCATTCGAGTCAAGCCAGCCAAATTTCCATACCCAGGCTTCAAACTGCACCTTCTTTCGATAGCAAGAACGATAGACAACCCCAAGATAGCCGACCGACATCACCACATAACATTTCATCGCCAACATCAAATAGGGGAGATAAAGCACATGGGTTTCTTGCCGTGCCGGGCTCGAGATCGAGACAAAACTCAATAGAATCAGACGATTGCAACCACTCCAATACTAGTTACAGCGGGGAGACTTTTGCCAACAGTGCTCAAGGAGGCCAGGATAGAGGAAGTGGGCCTGGAAATAATGATGTTATGAACGACGACGAGGCCCTTGTGCCTGACCCTGGTTCGGAGGATGATTTCAAGGTCGAAGACAACAGTTTTGCTTTCTCCCAAGGACAGCTCAACAAATTAATCAACCCCAAGAGTTTATCCGCATTTTACGCTTTGGGGGGTTTGGCCGGTTTAGAAAAAGGTTTACGGACCAATCGCAAGTCTGGATTGAGCGTGGATGAAAGCGATCTAGATGGAACTGTAACTTCTGATGAAGCGAGGGAAGCAGCGAAGAGTACATCAACAAGGCCTAGCGACGATTCGAAGAGTCCTCTGGAGCGAATCGACTCCAAAGATTCAACTCCTACACCCCGACGTACGACGTCGTCACAGGAGTCATTCTATGACCGAAAACGGGTCTACAAAGACAATCGACTACCCGTGAAAAAGGGAAAGAGTTTTCTCCAATTGGTGTGGATTACGTATAACGATAAGGTCCTCATCCTTCTTTCTATTGCCGCAGCCGTCTCGTTGGGCGTTGGCTTGTACCAAACCTTCGGCACTGCACACGACGCGGAGCACCCCCCAATCGAATGGGTTGAAGGCGTTGCTATCATTGTCGCCATTGCGATTGTCGTAATCGTTGGATCCTTAAACGATTACCAGAAGGAACGGCAATTTGTGAAACTCAATAAGAAAAAGCAAGACAGAGACGTCAACGTTATTCGGTCCGGTAGAACGAAAGAAATTTCGGTCTTTGACGTCTTGGTTGGAGACGTTATGCACTTAGAGCCCGGAGATATGATTCCGGTCGACGGGATTTTCATCGAGGGCCACAATGTCAAATGCGACGAATCCCAAACCACTGGAGAGTCCGACTTACTCCGCAAGACCCCAGCCGATGTGGTTTACGCAGCCATTGCCAACCACGACAGTCTACGAAAAATGGACCCTTTCATTCTGTCTGGTGCTCAGGTCACGGAAGGTGTAGGAACTTTCTTGGTCACCTCTACGGGTGTCAATTCGAGTTATGGAAAGACTTTGATGTCTCTTAGAGAGGATCCAGAAGTTACCCCTCTACAGTCGAAGCTTAATACGCTTGCCGAGTATATTGCCAAATTGGGTGGAGCTGCTGGTCTTCTTCTCTTCGTTGTTCTCTTTATCGAATTTTTGGTACGCTTACCTCACAACGCTGGTACACCAACAGAAAAAGGACAGGATTTCCTGCAAATTTTCATTGTCACCGTCACAATTATTGTCGTCGCTGTACCCGAAGGTCTACCTCTTGCAGTCACACTTGCCCTCGCTTTCGCAACTACCAGGATGCTGAAAGACAACAACCTCGTTCGACACCTGAAGGCTTGTGAAGTGATGGGCAATGCAACTACCATTTGCTCCGATAAAACTGGAACCTTGACCCAGAATAAGATGAAGGTGGTAGCTGGCACTCTTGGCACTAGTAGTCGCTTTGGAGGGACCGTTGATAGTGTCGACTCTACTGGTAACGGCAAACAAACTCAAACCGCAGCAACAATGGAGAACATCCCAGCACAAGAAGTTGTAACTTCTTTGGATCCAGCGGTGAAGGCCATGATGATGCATTCTATTGTCATGAACTCCACCGCATTCGAAGGAGAACTTGATGGCGTTCAGACTTTTATTGGTTCCAAGACGGAGACTGCTCTCTTGACATTCGCAAAGGAATACCTCGGTATGGCTTCAGTTGACCAAGAACGATCGCAAGTCAAGGTCGTGCAGCTCATACCCTTCGACTCTGGCCGCAAATGTATGGGCGTTGTCGTTCAACTCGATAACGGAAGGTACAGACTTTACGTGAAGGGAGCATCTGAGATTCTGCTCGAGAAATGTACAAGCATCATTCGGGACCCTACCAAAGAGCCTGCCAGCTCCGCCATGACCACCGACAACCGCCAAACGTTGCTCAACTTGATTGAAAACTACGCCAATCGCTCTCTGCGAACAATTGCCATGGTCTATCGAGATTTCGACAGATGGCCTCCGCGTGGAGCCCGGACTGTGGAAGGAGACAAGAACGAGGTCGTTTTCGAGGATGTCATGAAGCAAATGGTTCTATTGAGCATTGTTGGAATACAAGATCCTCTTCGTGAAGGCGTTCCTGAAGCTGTCGCGATCTGCCAGAAAGCTGGTGTTGTTGTTCGTATGGTCACAGGAGACAATCTTATTACCGCCAAGGCCATCGCCACAGAGTGTGGAATCTTCACCGCCGGTGGCATTGTCATGGAGGGACCAACCTTCCGAAAGCTTAGTAAGGCTAAGATGGACCAGACCATTCCTCGTCTCCAGGTTCTCGCTCGCTCCAGTCCCGAAGATAAGCGGATCCTTGTCAAACGTCTTAAGGAGCTCGGAGAGACCGTCGCTGTTACTGGTGATGGAACCAATGACGCACCTGCTCTCAAGACTGCCGATGTTGGATTCTCCATGGGTATTGCAGGTACCGAGGTAGCAAAGGAAGCCTCAGCCATCATTTTGATGGACGACAACTTCAGATCTATTGTCAAGGCTATGATGTGGGGACGCGCGGTCAACGATGCAGTGAAGAAGTTTCTACAGTTTCAAGTCACGGTCAACATCACTGCAGTCCTTCTGACCTTCATCTCCGCTGTCGCAAGCAGCTCAGAAGAATCTGTCCTGACGGCTGTGCAACTTCTATGGGTTAATCTCATCATGGACACCATGGCTGCTCTTGCATTGGCTACAGATCCCCCGACTGATAGCATTCTCGACCGAAAGCCAGATCCCAAATCGGCTCCTTTGATTACCGTCACCATGTGGAAGATGATTATCGGTGAAGCAATATATCAGCTTGTTATCACCTTACTCCTCCATTTTGGCGCAAAATCGATCTTGTCGTATTCATCTCAGCGGGAAATTGATCAAATTCCTACACTAGTCTTCAATACCTTCGTCTGGATGCAAATCTTTAACCAATGGAAGTAAGTATACACCGGCACATCCTTTATTTCTACCTACTAACATCACGTGCAGCAATCGTCGTCTAGACAATAAGTTCAACATCTTCGAAGGTGTTACCAAGAACTATTTCTTCATGGCCATTACTTGCATCATGGTCGGTGGTCAGGTCATGATCATCTTCGTTGGTGGCAAAGCTTTCAATGTTGTGCGACTCAACGGTGCACAATGGGCCTACTCGATTGTTCTTGGTTTCCTGTCGATCCCAATTGGTGCTGTCATTCGCCTTATCCCCGACGAACTCATTCTCAACCTGATTCCCGACTATATTAAGAATAGACCGAAGGGACCAGAGCTGAGAATTTCCGATGAAGAGGAAGTCTTCCGATTCCCCAAGCCATTGGCGGATGTCAAGGAAGAATTGAGCTGGCTGAAGAGAGTTAAAGGGGGTCGCTTGAACAACTTGAAGTTTGCTATAGAGCAAACACGCGACCAGTTCTTACCCCGATCTAGGAGTGGCTCTCGTTCCAGAAGCGAATCCATCCCTCAAACCCCCAGCGGCGAATCTCAACGCGAGGACGAATTCGGTTCTCCTCAACGAACCCAGCCAACTCCCGAATCCCGAAAGCGTGGCCGAAACAGCCGATCCCGATCCAACTCCGCCTTAGGTGCGGCTCTCGTCATGCCTGGCATCGTCGGAGGCAGTGTAGGCGGATGGTCACAGTCACCTATTGAGCCAGGTGCCGGTTCCATGCCTTTCTCACGCTACAATGGCCGTCAAGAGCTGGAGTCTAGAGGCGACGTCGAAATCCATCCCGACACCAGCTCTCAAGACCCCATCATCACCCAAGACCCGCACCACCTCGGCGCCCCACCGAGTCAAATCGAGGACGTTTCCCCGGCCCAACCAGCCGCCGGCAAATAAACCTTCACGCGCTTCTTCCCACGAGTATATATACCCTCGCATTGTCGATATTGTACACTACACGCCTTTTTTTTCGCCTCGCTTTCGGCTTTCCTTTTGTACATAATACCTCTTCGCACGTACGTCACGTGGCGCCTTTGGAGTTACCGGATTTTACTTACAGCAACATTCCCGGCGTTCGGTGGCAAGCGCTTGCCTTGGCCGCTCCCTAAAAGATACTGTTTTCTTGTGCCTAGTTTTTCCTTTTAGACCTTTATTTGTATT
>QGMK01000991.1:0-14526 GCA_007825345.1 Lachnellula suecica
GGAAGGGATGTGGTGCGTCTGTGTGGGCCGGAGCTGATGTCTGTGGAGGAGGCGCTGTCGATTGCGGCGAGCGTGTTGGGTGTGAAGACCAGAGGTGTGGCGCTGGGTAAGAAGAAAGGCTTCAGAAATAGTATGTATGCTGAGCCAGGATATACGGAGGCTGTGGGGAATTTCTTGAAATTCGGTGGGAAACCGCCCGCTAAGTTTGCAGATTGGGTGGCTGAAAACAAAGAGAAATTTGATGTTTAGAACGAAGCGAATCGGATTCGGCCCGTAGGCTACGGACGGAGTCGGAATTTGTGATTCAAACCAAATAGTGTCTATAGACTTGAAATGAATATATTGCAGCACTCACCAATCTCCTCATGAAATCATCAAATGCGGACGCTCCTAGGAAACTTCTAACGCCGACGAACTATGCGACAGTGAGAACAGGATTTGGATTTTCGATATCTCACAGACTTCTAGTAGTTCAGAAAACGTAGCGCACTAGCTGTTCAAGGACGCGCACCTTGTACGCCTAAATGAAAAAAATCTATCCCCCTCTAATCTACCTATGCAGCCCATCTCATCTTTAACCCATATCTCATAAATGCTTGGGTATCATCGAGGAACAAAACGACCATGCTATGCAAAACAAAGATCCAACTAAGAGGTCAAGCTGCGAGAGGCAAGTACCCGATCATCGGCCTTGACCAACCGCTCTCTCATTTGCTTGAGAAGATCGCCGGCCAGGAAGGGCTTAGAAATAACCGAATCCTGCGCAGCGATGATGAGTAGGTATTTGATTAGGTGCCTGCGGTGTGACTTACGATACCGCTTTCCAAAGCCTGCTTCAACTGCTCGTCCCGTGCGTTTGCTGTCGTTGCAATGATTTCAACGTGTCCGACAAGTTGGCCTGCCTGCTCTAGTTTCCTAATCTCTCGAGCGCACGTAAGACCGTCCATGACTGGCATTTCCCAATCCATTAGTATAATATCCATCTTTTCTCCTGTGACATTCTCACGCCATAGACGGGTTTTCTTTAGTTTATCGAGGGCTTCGACGCCATGATTTGCAATGGTAATAATGCAGCCGTTCTTTTGCAGCTGCTTAGCAAGGATCGTTTGGTTGACAATATTGTCTTCGACGAGCAGAACGTGCATGTGATTCAAATCAAGCCCGGGAGGGGCCACCACTGGACTGGAAGTCGCGCGTACATTAGGGAACGGGAACTCGTCTGGGTTTATGGTCGCTGTGGAGACATGGAGTAAGTATTGGTTTTCGAAGTAACGAGAGACTGCAGAGTGGTATACCCAAACTCCGAGTTCTCAAATTGCCACAAGTACGAGAAGTGTTGTCGATCAACTTACTGCTCTTTGTCTCTGGAAGGGCTCTGTGTGCTTCGACGTAAAACGTGAAAGTGCTGCCCTTTCCAGCGTCTGAAACGACACCGATTTCACCTCCCATCTTCTCAGTGAGCTTCTTGCAAATAAAGAGTCCGAGACCCGAGCCTCCATACTTGATAGAAGTCTTGATGTTGGCTTGCGTAAACCGATTGAAGACTGCCTGGGTCCTCTCTCGATCCATACCCTCGCCCGAGTCCTCAACAGCAAAAGTCAAGTATAGTACTTGACCAAGTTGGTTTGGATTTGGATCGCAAGTCATCTCGGGGCTAGAAGGCGTTAAGACATCTATAGGAACCCAATTTATCGCATCGGAGAAGGCTTTTCTTGGTTCCGATTCCACTGCTCCATAGCTGATCTTGATTTCTCTTGTGCTTTCGTTCTTCGTGAACTTGATCGCATTGGTAAGAAAATTGACAAGGATTTGTGTCAAGCGGGAGGGATCGCAAGAAACCCAGTTGGCGTGATTTGCCTTGATGGTGGATTCAGCAGACACTGCCGCTTGGATGTTATTGGATTTTAGATCTGCCTCAAACATCTTCAGCGTTGATTCGATGAGCTCTCCCAACTGTATGGTATGTGGCGTGATCGAAAGCATGGTATACTCGAGTCTGAGACCCGAAGAATTAGCATTTACTTCAAAGATCCCGTTAAAACAAACGCGAGAAGAGTAATTGAAAAGAGCAATCCTGGATACTTTGAGGATTCATGAGAAGAAGGAATATTGTGTGGGCGTCAATCCTTAAGGGGACCGACTACACTTACTTCGACAGGGTCAAAACATCATCAACAATTCGTTTCTGATGATTGGCACACACGACAATCGTCTTTGCATAATCAACGCTACTTTCCAACGCAGACAAAAGTCGATCCTCAGTAATGCCTTGGGCTCTGACCTCGGCGACGGCATTTGAGATTGAGTCGGCACTCATCAATATCGCTGCTAGTGGATTTCTCATCTCATGGGAAACGATATCGATAAACTCCTCTTGCTGCTTTTTGGCCTCGCGGGCGTCAAAGGCATTGCGTGCTTCCGTCCGCTCACTCCATTTGATTGCGGAGATATCATACATGAAAATCGCTAGGATAGAGGTCAGTAACAGTACCGACAAGCGCTTTTGTCCGCCAATCCTGGCATATCGTGATGGGCCAGGATAAATGACCCCTGGAGTATTACTTACAAACTGATGTGATTTTACCATCTTCTTCAAGGTAAGGAAACAAAGTGCACTGAACTGTAATGGGCCGTTGAGTCAGCTGCACTTCTTCTAGATCAAGAATTTTCACGTTTTGGGGCCTCGTAACCAGAATGTTGATACACTTAGAGTGAGGATAGAAAGAAATGCGATTATCTTACTGCAGGCCGGTTCGGGCTCACCCACAGAAGGCGAGAACAATTTCTTCAGGCGCACTATAGCATGGGGAGTTAGCAATGTCAACTGAGCATACGGAGGAATTGTTTAAGAAGTGCACTGCAACAGTTGAAGAGCCGCCAAACATTAGTTAGTCAAGCAAGCTTCCAGAGAATTGTGCTGGCCCAAAAATAAAAAGTGCGAGTTATCTTACGCTCAAGATCGGCTTTAGGTTTGCCACGTAGAGTCTCTTGCCATGCCTCGAAAGCCTTCGGTCGATCTTGGTCTAAAATCATGTCAAGCCAGATTTTTTGGCCTCTCTCAGATTGTCCTGTCATATCCCAATACAACCCGTTGGCCCATATTACCCTTTCACCGTCTATGGACGCAATAAGCCTGCAAGTTTCTGGAGTTAGTATTGCTGAAGGAAGAAGAACTTAGAATTCCCAAAATAATATGGTACAGCTGCTAAGACGGAAATATTGGAATTTGCGAAAAAGTACTCACATTCCAATAGTACCGTGTTGGGCCATGTGTTCAATCTTTTTTCGTGAATCTTCTAACTTGTGCTGGAGTCGCTCACTCCGCTTCTTGGATTCTTCAGCAGTGATGACTGAACCCGCAATTGAAGTAACTTTCGAAGCTAGGTCCCGCATAAACTGACTATGATCTTCGTCAAGAGGACGCTGCGGGTTGGAGCCTACGACCAAGAAGCCAAGTAATCTTCCAACACTTAAAAGTGGAAGGATGCTGACGACTTTACTGCCTGAAGAGGATCCTCGCCACTGAACGCCATGGAATAGGTCGGTCACTTTGTTATTCGTAATTTTCTTGGCAGCCTTACGAAGCAGAGGAATGATCCCTTCATTGCTGTCGAGATCGGCCTCTTTGGTGGAGAGCGGATGGCCGCTGGGCACACCAAATTGGCCCCTCAGGTAGACAGTTTTTGAGCCGGAACTGTCCTCGTTATCTTCGTCATCTACTTCGTATAACAGAGCCATAGTTATGTCCCGTTCGTTGGCCTCAAGATATTGGATAACATGAGATGCTAGCTCTCCCTTAGAATCGGTAGGAACTTCCATACTATTTAGCATTGCCGTTCTTCGGTTGTGGATCTTCTGCTTCGTAACGTCGTGCACAGTGTTGCGAAAGCCTTCCACCTTGCCCGAAAAGCCCCTAATTGGATTGAAGTTGCCGGTAAAATAGGTCTCCTCGATTACCCCATTGCGCTCAACTGGAAGCTCAATCTCATTTACTTCGGTTGCAAGACCGGTCTGCGCTGATTCTTCAAATTTTGCCTTGATGTGCGGCCAGATTTCAGGAAATCCCTTTTGAAAGGGTAGTCCCATAAGGTGGGGGTGAGCGTTTCCGGCCAGAGGCGCGAAGTGTTCGTTATACACCGCGACATTTTGCGGGCCCCTGTACCGTAGTCAGTGTCTGCTGGGGTATAGATGTGACAGTATGTCACATAGGGCAGATGATTTGATGAGCTATATCATCAACCAACTTTCGTATATCCCGGACCCTTCACTTGGAGTGGGGGACCCGCGTATCACGGAGTCCTTGAGTTATAAGATCTCATTCACCACAATAGGCCGATGTCTGAGTCGTGCCGCCAAATCTAAGAAGTAAGTAATATCACTTACCAATAGATACAAGCCGGTAACGAGTCGGAAATGATGGCAAAAGCCTGTATGCGAAGAGCAGCATCCCAAGAAGATAAGGGACCCAGCGGGGTGTCCGCCCAATTGACCGAAACGAGGAAGCGTACATGCTCGGTATCTGGAAGCTGGGTATACCAGTCCTTGTCGAAAAGGGGGGACGTTGCAATAGAGACGGTTCCATGCGGCTGGCCGCCTTCGCTTTCACCCGGGGCCAATGCCATTGCCATGCCGATCGCGACGCACGGCAGCGCAGCGCAAGGTAGTGTTGGGATCAAAGTTCCATTTCGATGCGTGGTACGCTTCTCATTCGTCACGCGGAGCAAGGAGGGCGTTTGACGTGCAGGCGTAGGAGTTTGCCTTGGCCGTGAAAGGGTAAGATCAGGTCGCAAGCTTTTCAGGAGGTTTGTCCTGGTGGGGGTACGCTATTTTAGGGCCATGGCGTGACGACGTCATTCGATACGTACGTAGGGTTTTAGGGGTCCAAACTTTATTTCAAGCGCATCTCTTTGAAGGTGAATTGTTATAATATGTGGTGGTTGGATTTTTGAAGTTTGAGAAAATAAAGAATAAATTGACAAATTAGCATTTATCATAAAATGTTAAAACTTTCAAAATTGACTAGGAATGCATGAGTCTATAAATAGACATTCTTTAACGGGGACTAAGACCCAGGAGCTATTATATGCGCCGCGAACAACCATTATATAGATCGTAAATGTGTTTTGTGCAAGTGGGCCGGGTCGTATAGTAAACACAGTCTATAGAGTACTATGGATGGGCAGGAACAACCCTTTAAGTATATGTCTGGGGTTCCTACTAAGTGGGTGGGCCCTAACAAGGAGCAAATATCTCGTGATACTAGCAAGCCACTTTTGGAGCAACAACTGGAAACTTTCAACCTTCTTATAGAGCGTCTTTGCTTGCCTTATAGCCACCTTCTTAGTAACAACCTTCAATTTCTTATCGCCCCTCTCAGCATCATGAGTCTGCCGTGTCATATCAAAGCGATGACCAGCCCACACACCCTTCCCAATCCCAGCTCCACATTCTCAGGGCCCGAATTGTTCGTCCAACACGTCTGCATCAGCAAATCAAATTAAACTTCTTGATACCCCAACTTTTTGATGGATTCCCCAACGGAACAAGCTTCCATCTGAACTTCGCCGATGAAACGAACTCGCGCGTCGATACTTCCATAGACTTCGAAGTGTTGAACAGTGACAGGGACGAGAATACCCTCAGTGCCTAGAAGCATATAAGATAATTGGAAAAATCCTTCAGCCTCAATTTGATGTTTTTGGTTGACCTTGAATCAGCTGAAACTTACAGAAGTACTTAGTCCATGACAGGCTTGTCGGACTTTGAACAGCGCCCAGAACCAACTTCTCGGTACTAACGATCTGTATGAGTCGTCCCATCATTGAATAAACCCAGATAATGATATTCATCAAAATCATCAAATCTTCATCACTTTCCAAAGATATTGTTTCGTCATGTGACTGACCTCGCCGAGGAGTCGGCGACTACTCCCTGTAAGCCATGCCACAAAACCTCCACAAAATGCAAGGATACTTATAGCTACGCCGCCACGCATCTCATAAAGAAGACATGGGCCGTTTTCTGCTTTGACAATTCAACAATTGCAATTTCGGTGCGAGTCGCAGAGTTCTTCGGTTCGGGCACTATGTTGTCGAGGTCGGCGACATGGGAAACGACGAAGCAGTTGCATTCGTCCGGTCGTTCTTTCCAAACTCAGGTTCAATCAATGCCTAGTAGCACGCTATGGAGAGCAATACCGGGACTGATATCTCAACCTTCGAAGCCAATGCAGCCCTACGACTTCATCACCACCACCTAAAATCTCACGATGTCGGCTCTACTTGCCAAGACTTGCGCTGGTGGCGTATTTGGCGCTGCGCTTTTCGCTTCTGGCGTCTATTCGCCGTGGATTATTATTTCGCAGATGAAATTTGAGAATCTGCATATGCTGCAGGTATTCATGACTGCAAGTGCTTGCAGCGCGTAAGAATCCAACCTTATCTGGAGTTTCAAAACAAACAGCTCAACCTAACTTTCTTGAAGGATTTTGATGGTGATTGCGAGAAAGATTGGACTCTCAGAATGTACTCCCAACTCTGCTTCAAGTCTCGGCATCTTCCATGGCTATGGTATGTTCTCAGATTTCAAGAAGTCCCCGTGCTCCGATTGTCTGCCAAAGCTGGCGAAATACATTAAATTAGCATTCACTTACATCTCTCAAGATGGAAACATCCTCGGCGGTCTCATCCTCGGATTCGGCATGACACTCACAGGAGCATGTCCAGGAACGGTCCTCGTCCAAGTAGCAACCGGAATCCGATCTGGCTATTTCGCAATGCTTGGTGGTCTGCTCGGAGGCTTGCTATATAATCCGCCTACAGAGACACCGGCGTACCGACAAGAAAGACCTTTGACGATATACCAGCAATTCAGTATCAAAGAAAGCCAAGCAATTGTCGCCTTTGTGGCTCTTTGCGTGGCCGTTGTATTCGCTGCGGCTCATTTCACAGCTGGAGCGGCAAACATACTGGTTCAACCCATCTTCGGAGGGCTTCTCATAGGAGCTGGACAGGCTACATCGCTGGTACTGACGGGAAATTCTGTGAGCGTGTCAAATGCGTATGGACACTCAGCCCAATGGTTTCAACGGACACAACAAAGAATGTTCGGCTCCAAAGCTCTCAACAAAGCTGAACCAATGCCTCCCCTAGGATCGATTGCATTTGCAATCGGAATCGTAGCTGGAGCCCTGACCTTATCTTGTACAATTCTAACTCCGACACCGGGTGGAGAGATATCGATCCCAGCATTGCGCGCAATCTTGGGCGGTGTTGCGATGGTTTTTGGTTCGAGAGTGGCCGGGGGATGCACTTCTGGTCATGGAATCTCGGGCATGTCGACTCTTTCCATCTCCAGCTTTATCAGTGTTGCTTCGATCTTCGTGGGCGGAATGGCTCTGGCCGCTATACTCAAATGATTGGAGGAAGACAAAGACACAGTGCAAATGTACATAACGCGAAGATACTGAAGCAAGCGGAAGTGACTACCCGAATAAAACCAAGTTGCTGAAACCTTTGCGTACTGTAATCATGCTGAACTTCTACTTATTGGGTTGGATTGATTTTCAACCTCGAAAGGCAATGCTCTCATTGTGCACGCTATCCTCAATTCATTGTACCGCATGAATTTCAAAATAGACCCTGCAAATGTCTCACCGGATGTGGGACGTTTATATGATGTTATTGTCGAAACAACACGGTAATCAAGATGGCGGGGAAATCTGGCAACTGCTATGTTGCCGTACTGACCGCCTTTTGCCTTAAATCAACAGTCGAGGATGAGATTATCCAAATTATAGGAAATAAAGTATCAATCAATGCATTAATGCCTTGTCTGATTTTTGACGGCAAGTATTGAGTGTTATGAAGTTGTTGATGCAGGAAAGTTCCCTCGGCAGCGCCATCGCTCCCAGGATTGGCCAGCCTCATCGCAAGGCTCAAGCTCATCCCGAAACCGCCTCCTCGGAACGAACACAACAGCCAGAACACCTTATCCCGCATACACAACATCCGCCAGGTAGAAATACCGCGCTGTATGACTTCACTTCGGGGAGGGTAGAACGCGAGCTGGAAACTTTGCGCGTAAACTTTATTTGAGGACAGCTCTCCATGAGTGACTTCGAGCCTTGGACCTGGAGTCAGCACTGAGAAGGGCGCAAGTCGCACTGAGCCCGAGGTATTATCAGCATGCATCTATTCGCATTCCGGCCATGGCTGCTCTGCCTGGGGGCATTGACTGTCACCGCCGCCGGCCCGGAGGATTGGCAGGAGATGCAGGAGATACTGGGGGAAGCCAGTTCAACTAATTACGAGCGGGCATGTCCAGACTACAAGAAATACTCGACTTTTATCCAGTAAGTCTCGAGGGTGTCATCCAGACTATTTACTTACTATGTACCAGTCGACCGCTTTCCGAAGGGCCAATGGCTCTGCCGTACCAGCGGCCTTCGATACACTGCAGGACGTTCAATTCCCCGCTCGTCGAGAAGGTCATTGAGGAGGTTACAGAGAGGATAATAAACAAGGACCTCGCGCGCCTATTCGAGAACGCTTTCCCCAATACACTAGATACGACGGTTAGGTGGCACGTCGATGGGACCAAGAAACATTCCGAGCTGAAGGCTCGAGGGGCAAGAGACGAGGGGGCATGGGAGGGGCCACAATCCTTCGTTGTCACCGGGGATATTAATGCGGAATGGTTACGAGATTCCACGAACCAGTTGCTCCAATACCAACCCCTAGCAAAGAAGGATACGCAGATCTATAATCTGATCTTGGGAGCTATAAATACTCAGTCCGAGTATGTTATCGAGTCTCCATACTGCAACGCTTTCCAGCCCCCCGAGCCCTCGAAGCTTCATGCAACTCAAAACGGGCAAGAGGATCTTGTGCACCCAGCTTATGAGCCATCTTTTGTCTTCGAATGCAAGTACGAGCTGGACTCCCTAGCCCATTTCCTCGCCATAGGAAATACATTTTTCAATCATACAGGATCCTTAGAGTTTCTAACTCCAAGGTGGTACAAAGCTCTTGATACACTTTTGACTGTCTTAGACCAACAGTCTCAATCAACTTTTGATCCAGCGACAGGGAGATTCGAGAAGAACTCTTACACGTTCAGCAGACGGACAAGTACAGGCACAGAAACGCTAAATCTCAATGGTGTGGGAAACCCCCTAAACTTCGGGACTGGCTTGATTCGAAGTGCATTCCGTCCCAGCGACGATGCCACAATCCTAGGATTCTACATCCCAGCAAACGCCCAAATGGCCGTAGAACTCAAACGAACCGCCGAGGTTCTCAAGAAAGCTAAAAATATCGGACTTTCCCAAATACTAGAGAAGCGTGCGCAGTCGATCTCGGACGGGATTTGGGCCCACGGAGTCGTGCAGCATAAGAAATACGGGCGTATCTTTGCGTATGAAGTAGACGGCTACGGGTCACAGATCTTGATGGACGACGCGAATGTCCCATCTCTACTCGCACTTCCAATCCTGGGATTCGTAGACAAAACAGACGTGGTGTATCAGAACACGCGGAAGATGCTGTTGGAAAAAGCGGGGAATCCTTATTATTTGGAAGGCCATGCTTTCCATGGCATCGGAGGTAAGTTCCACTTTCATCTGACGCAGATTTAGTATTGATAGTGAGCAGGACCACATATCGGCCTTGAATACGCATGGCCTATGAGTCTGCTGCTGCAAGCCATGACCACAGACGACGACGAGGAGATCACCCGGTGCATTAACATGGTGCTTCACGCCAGTCGACTGGGTCTTGTGCACGAGAGTATAAACGTGAACAGGATTCTCGATTTTACCCGTAAGCTCCGCCTTTCCCGTCTCCAGTTGTACTTCTGGATACTGACTTGCAAACAGGAAGCTGGTTCGCGTGGGCTAATAGCGTTTTCGCTCAAACGATTTTGGATCTTGCGCAGCGCAAGCCGCATTTGATTTTTGGGCCGGATGCGAAGCCGTATATAGTTGGGTGAGGGGAAATGAATTTGATATATGGTTATGAGTGGCATGAATTGGAATTTAGCGGCATGATTTATGTAGAATGCATAGATGAATTTTTACTCCATTGAGGCTAAATATTTAGGAGCTCGGAGCTTGAGAGATGAAAATGACTTCCGTGTAGACTTTAGACTGAAATTCTTAGTATTGTAACGCCCCCGTATCTTTAGGGAACATAAGTGAATTATATTGAACAAGGCTCTCTCGTCCAAGACGGCATTTATCTGATTCCCATTGCTCATAAATTATAGACGGCATGCTCGCTCACAAACAGATACTTCATAGCAAAAACGAATTCCCGCCGTCTCACTTCTTCCCAAAAAACGACATAATACTACCCTGTCCCGCCTTCCCAGCCGGCTTCTTCGCCTTCGCGGTAGTAGAAGAACTCTGCACTCTCTTCGGCGGCGGTGGAGCCGGCTCATCTTCAGAGAAGGACTCCCAACCTTGTTCTTCTGTCGTGACTATTCTTTATTAGCAAACTTGTGTAATGAAATTTGGGGGGGAAATATTTACCAAGGAATCCATCAGCATCAGTAACAGTCTTCTTCTTCAACACCCTCCTCCTGCCCCTCCTGCGTCCCCCACTAGCCACAGGCGTCTCCTCTTTCTGCACAGCCTCCTCCTTAACCTCCGGCTCCTCAACAGGCTCCTCCACCTCCGGCTCTTCCGCCGCCGGGGTAGCAACGGACTCCTCCTCTTCTTCATCGTCCATCATTTTCTTCAAGGCGGCCTCGCGCTCTTTCCGCGACTTGCGGTCCTTGTCGACGATTTCCTTGGATGGGGGAGGCGGGACATAAGTCTCTTCCTCGTCGTCCGAGACATCTTTCATAGGCGCGTCTTCTGCGGCGCTGAGAGCGGGACTTTCGGAGTCTTCGGCTTTGGGCTTCTTGGGTTTGGCTTTGGCGAAGGACTTGAAGAGGCTGGATGATTCTTTCTTAAGCGTTGGCGGGTTGGGTGTAGATTCTTTGCTGGAAGAGTTGCTTGTAGCTGCTGGCTTGGCTTTTGCTTTGGATTTCCCGAAGAAGTCGTTTGCGGTGGAGGATTTTGGTTCTTCTTTAACAGGCTTCGAAGGCTTGGGCGCTTCCTTGGTGTCGGCTGGTTTGGGCTTTGCTGGTTGGACTTTTGCGGGGATGGCTGCGGCGATGGTGGTGGTCTTCGGCTGCTCGTCGTTTGACGTGTTTGCTGGTTATTGAGCCGTATTTTATGCCCGTTTCGAGGGGGTCTTCGCTGGCGCAAAGTTCTTGTATCTCACGGGTGACATCTGAGAGTATTTGCAAGTCCTACTTTTGTAAGCCTTGGTTCCAGACCTGTACTGGAGAATATACCTTTAACGGATGCGGTTCCAGGCTATAGATGTGTATCGAAGTGATTTGCTCGTATTGAGAACGTAGACCTGGGCTATATTAGCATTATGCCAACGCTTCTGGAAACGGCAATAATACTCTCCAACTCCTCCTCGCGCACTAAAGTTATGCTCAGTACGGATGTCTCTCCTGTGTCCTCCACGGGCTGTGGCATAGAACTGCTCATTAACGGGCTGCTCTGCATATAATCGTCCTCTCCGTCTCGTTTGACCCTGCCATTTGTGGCAAGACGATCCTCTGGTCGTTTCGTGCCGCTGACAAGATAGGTTGCATGAACGCTTCCTGGCTTCTTTGCATTTTGTTGATTATGGAAGTCGTAGAGCATTCTGCTGAATGTAAGTAATTTCCATACATATTGAGCGTGGCACTCACTCTTTTGCTGAGTTGACGTGAACCTTCAAAGCCCGACTGAGGAGGCGGTATGTAACCTACAAGAACTATTAGTTACTGCAAATATAATCTTGAACTTCAGTTCCTACCGTTTTGTCCTCGGTCAGAGTACTCGCAGCCAAGTAGCTCTTATAGTCTGCCATTATGTTGTGGTTTTGTTGTTGTAGATCAGCGATCAAAATCGAGGAGACGCGCGGGCTTTGGACGCGATTCACTTTACGCGACTACAAAGTATTTCTAGACCCCAGGACCCTCCAACATCCGCCATCGAAACCCAGAAAATTCCGCCAGGTCGTGGTCCCTTCTATTCTCATCCGAAAACCAATTGCTATTGTAGTTGACCTTGCAAATAATCTCCTCGCCTTAAACCTCGTGTTCTCCAGTCGCGTCGCCATCTCATCGTCATTGCCATCGAGGCATGCGCCCCGCGCAAATATACAGCAGCTACCCACGACTAGAGTTAGAACGCCCAATATGAATGGCAAAGCGCCTAAAGACGATAGCTTCGAAGTACTAGACTCCACCGACTGGCTCGCGACACCACTTCCAAAACTCAGCGCCGTCGAGGCCGCCCTACGATGTCAAGTCTGCAAGGACTTCTACACAAGCCCGATGATCACTTCTTGCTCGCATACTTTCTGCTCGCTATGTATACGGAGGGCTCTGGGCGAGAATGGGAAGTGTCCTGGTTGCCGGGCGCCAGAGCAAGAGCTCAAACTCAGGTTCAATGGTGCTGTGTATGATATGGTGGAGGCTTTTAAGGCTGCGCGGCCGGAGGTTTTGGAATACACCAAAGAGCGACCAATACCTCCAGCAAGAACTGCTTCGCCGAAACGGAGTAGAGAATTGGCAAATTTAGAAGGCGTGGAGGAGGGCCCGTCAGCAAAGAGAACGAGGTCCTCGAGGCGAATAGCACAACCTCAGGAGCGGGTTATGGTTCTTGATTCAGATGCCGAAGACGAAGATTTTGTTCCTGGTAAGTGAACTCTTTGATTAGATGAAAACGACCTTTCTAACTTTGTATCTATAGAAGAAGGATTCATTGAATGTCCTGTTTGTCAGAAGATGGTCAAGTTGGAACTTATCAACCCCCACCTAGATCGAGGTTGTATGGATGAACCAACTCGGCCCAAAACTGGGAGAATCGGGCCACTACCAAATACTGCACCGCCTCCACCAAAAGAAACAAAACGACCTGAACGACTAGCACAACTAAACTATTCTATGGTTAAGGATGTGCCACTTCGAAAGAAGCTCACGGACCAGGGACTTTCAGCAGCTGGCTCAAGACAGATGTTAGAGCGAAGATATGCGGAGTGGATTACTCTTTGGAACTCGAATTGTGACGCAAGGATTCCCAAAGGGAAGAATGAGTTGAGGAGGGAACTTGAGGTTTGGGAGAAAACTCAAGGAGGGAGAGCATCGGCTACGGTCAATCCAGGGGCTCAGATAAAGGAGAAGGACTTCGACGGAAAAGCATGGGCGTCTCAGCATGACGACTCATTCAGAGACCTGATCGCTAATGCTCGGCGAAAATTGCCTCCTAAACCTGTTGCGCCTCCCCCACATCCGGATGAGTCGACTATCCCTGAACCATCAAATATCCCTGAACCAGTAGGATATATTTCGCCATACGGTACACAATCCGTAAATCAAGGCACGGATGGGGGTGAAGCTTCAGCAAGTGGCCAACTTCAAGCACCGTTACACCAAATTTCGAATGGCTCGCAAACTTTATCGGAATTGCCGAATGGATCTCAGAGGAGGTACTTCGACGAGGGTGTTGATAATAATTTCGCACCTCCCTCGTCACAATACTCAAACGGCATTCCTGTACTTCAAAAAGATACTAGTATTGCCTCAGATATTACTACAATAAGAACTGTACAGCCATAGCCTGCGTCTAGCAGAGCTACCCACAAATAACTCCCTATGCGCCAATGTGACATACATGCATATCCCTTTCCCTTAACTTGGTTCCGCAATTTGTCGTGGTTCCAGAGACATATCCTGTATCTGTTTCACGGTATCCTCAACTGACTGCTCTGTAACCGTTTCTTCTGACGTCTTGCTTACCATCTCTTTCGACCTCGCAGCCTCGCGCTCCACTTCTTCCAAAGCTGCCAATCTTCGTCTGGTCTCAGCAGCCTCCAGCTTCTCCTTTTCTTCTCTGGCCAGGCGCTCTTTCGTCTCCCTCTTCTCTCTTTCTTCTCGCTCCATGGCCTCCAGTTCGTCGTCGACCTCGGTATCATTTGCTTGGCCGACTTCCGTAATGACATTGCCGACTTCGTCGACTTGGCTCATCTGCTCTCGTAATTGGTCGACGACATCGTCTACTCTCTCTACGCCTCCGACTTCCTTATTGAGGCCGGAGAGGACGCGGGAGCTGGCCTCCATGACGTTGACCAGTTCGACTTGGTCGGCTGCTTGCTCAATTTTAGAGAATACTTCTTCCAATTGTCCCAGAGTGGCGTGTCGTTTCGAGAGAGTCGTCTCGGCCAGCTTCTTCGACCGAAGCGCTGCAAGAGCAGCTACCCGGTTCTTTCGAGTAACAGCTTCCTTGGCCGTTATGTCCAGCTCATCGACTCTCTTGGTCAGAACCGTAGTCTGGGTCTCCAAGTCCTTAATCAAGATTTTCAAAGACGCAATCGTCGTATCCTCCGCCGTAATAGAGCTGACCGTCTTATCCCCCGAAGCCTTCAGCTTAACAGTCACCCCATCATAAGCCACCAGCCCTTTATCTCTAGCCGCCCA
>QGMK01000992.1:0-14501 GCA_007825345.1 Lachnellula suecica
TTTGGCAGGGTTGATGAGGTGGATGAAGGAAGGTGCAGAATGTTCGGAGGGCTTTTTGGTTGGCTTGTAGTAAAATTTCTTTCTTGTATTAGAATTTTGGGAGCTTTTGTAATTGCCATGAACGAAAATAGAAGTTAAAACTTTGAATTCAAATGTGATGCGTACTTCCTGAATGCAGACCCCTTTTTCCCGTCAAAGCCTCGGTGGGCTCGAGATGGAAACTGTAAGGAAGGCCACAAATCGATAATGTGGGAGCACTCCAGCTTCTCGATGACGGCTTGCAGAAGACACAGAAACCAGTATAGTATTGTGGAAGTCTCAGCATGCACATCTATAAGGATCGACTATTACTTTTCCCATTCCTCGCTATTCTATGTTTTGCTCTATCTACAATTACAATGAACTATACACGACAGCTTACGCCGTCACCATATACAAACCCCTACAACAAAGCCACCTTACTGTCCAATAATGCCACTAAGCCTCCATCTTCCTAACCCTCGCACTCTCTGAATCCCTTTCAACGGTAGTAGTTCCCCCAAAGCCCAACGCAGAAGCCTTCTTCCTGCGGCCCTTACGGTCGCCGTACTTCTCGTCAAACTTTCGGATGGCGGAAAGGGAGCTCATGTCCTCGCTGATACTGGCAGATATCTCCTCCAACGCTTTGTCGAAGTGCTTCTTGGTGAGCGTGCGCTTCTCCGGGTACTGGTAAGGCTCTTCGCCGGTATGCTGGGCTGCCATTTCATTCTCTTCGCGGATACAAGCCAGCGCTGCTGCTACAGAGACGTTCTTGAGATCGGACCCAGAGTAGAAGGGTGTGTCCTTGGCGAGTGTGGAAAGAGAGACGGACTCATCGAGGACCTCTTCCCTTAGATGGATTTTGAGGATTGCCTCCCGGTCTTTCTCGACGGGCAGGTCGACTAGGAGCCGGCGTGGCAAGCGGCGGAGGACGGCGTCGTCGAGATCGAAGGGCCGATTTGTGGCTACCATGATAAACGCAGAGAGCGAGTTCATGCCGTCCCATTCTCGCAGAAACTGGTTGATAAGCTCTCGGTGCGTGGTAGATCTTCTGGTTTCTCCGCGAGCTGAGAAAATCGCGTCGGCCTCGTCAATGAAAACAACGCAAGGACTCAATTTCTTCGCCAGGCTGAATACAGCTTTGACGTTCTTCTCTCCCTCGCCGACAAACATGTCGTTTACGTCTGCTCCGCTAATTTCTAGCACAGTCGCTCCGCTTTCTTTGGCTACTGCTTTCGCTAATAGTGTTTTGCCAGTTCCGGGAGGGCCGTAAAGAAGCAAGCCGGGGATTTTGTCTGTAGCAAGTACACCGTATGAGAAGGCTTCCGGGCGGATCAGAGACAGACTGGTCAAAGTTTTGAGAGCTTCGACGGTGTCCTTAGGAGCACGGATGTGATCGAAAGTGGTAGGGACTGGAGAACGGGAGATTAGCTTGGATTTTCTCGAGCTGTGAGACATATCTGAAGCAAACTTCCAAAGAAGGAAGTATACCTTCCGAAACACGCCAGAACAGGAAAAGAGTCCAAGAACTTACTATCTGCTGGAAATACTACGCCGCCGAGTAGTTTCTTCTCATGTGCGTTGCAAGTCTTTTTGATTTGCTTCAGCTTGTCTTTGGTGAGCACACCCTTTTTCTTCTCGGCAGCCTCATTGACCATGTCTTCTACCTCGGCGTCTTCTTCTTTCAGCTCCGCAGCTCCCCAGGAAAACTTAGCTTCGTCGCTGGAAGACAGTAGTCTCAGTGCTTCGCTGAAAACAGCGCCATCAATAATGACTGATTTGGTACCAGGTTCGATACCGAGTCCTAGAATAGTAAGTGCAAGTCGGCGAACTCGGGAATATGTCCAGACTGCATCTTCTAGGCCTGCTGAAAACACAGCAGTACTGTCGAGATTATTTTCGATATCAACAGTTGGCGCAAGAGACTCAGTGCCGTCGGCTAACTTTGTGATCATGTCCTCGACGTGGCGTATGTTCATGTTTCGGATCCGGGCCTTCTCATCCGTTTCAAAAGCAACATCTTGCTCGGGTCTCCGATCTGGAGGCACGAATATTGTGCTCTTCTCTCCCTCGATCACATCAGATTGAAGATGCTGGATGTCTGGCCTTGAGAGCGCTGCTTCTCCTTCTTCGCTAGAATACGTCCCGACGCAAATTATGTTCTTGCCTTCCAACCAGCGTCTGTGAACAGCTGCACGAAGGCGTCGGAGCACATCTGCTCCATGAGGAGTGCCTGCAAGTGCTTTGTAATCTTTCACCTGTACAACAATGCCAGTTGGAAGTGGCTTATTCGGGAGAACTTCCATGCTCTCTGCTACTTTGTTTGCACTATCCCGTTTGGCGTCAGCTGAACTTATCAAGCCGCCAAGAACTGCATTGATTTTCAAGCCATTCCACTGGTCTGCCTCGGAGATGGGAAGTTGCTGTTGGTTCGGATCAACACCCCAGATGCCGACTTTATACTTGAAATCGAGATCGAATGGTGAGTTGTTCTTGGATTGCCGAGGATCTTTTCTATTGGCAAGGATAGAAGAAAGTGCCTTTGAGAAGTCTGGCAGTTTCTTAAATGATGGTTTGCTAAACTCATCCTCCTCCTCTGCGAGCTCTGCGTCTTCATCTTCGGCATTGGGATCCGCATCATAATCCTCCAGCTTCCCGGCTACCTTTTGGGCGTCGTAGCCTAATAGCGAAGTTTTCGCATATGTCCATGCCACATTTTCGTCAACGTAGGGCCCAACAATCTGGGCAATATCCAGAGAATCCAGCCGTATCAAATCTGCTCCAAGCTTCGAAGCAACTGTCTCGACAATCGAGTCCAAATACGATTCCCCGCCATCTTTGGGGCACTGTAAAAGCGTAATAGGTCGATTGATGCTTGGTCCGTCTGGGGTCCTCGGAGGGCGCAGTCTCAATCCAGCTTGCATTGTAGAATATATTTCCTTATAGACATCCACTTGTATCGAGTATTTCGCTTCTTTCGTAGGCGTCAAATCGCACTCAGCGATCCCAAGCGTCATGCGAGCTACTTCTGAATCTTGAGAACTGGTGTCCGCTTCGCTATCCCCATTCTTGCCTGTCGTACCATAAACCGCGAGAGTGCCGCTCTGGGCAGGGTCTTCCAAGCATTTGACGTTCCTGTCCCAGAACCATTGCGGTATCTCAACAGGCGGCAATCCTTCTGGTTGTCGTTTCTGGTTCCCCTTCAGTCTTCCAGACGTAGCTCTTTTGTTCTGCGTCCGCGGTGTGACTGTCGCGGCGTCTCCCTCTGCTGTTGTCGTCGGCGCCTCAGCACCGCCCTCCTGTTCAGCATTGCTACTCCCGCTTTCCGCAGACTCAATTGGGTCAATTGATGAGTTTCTTGGCGGTATGGCGCCTGGTTCGCCCGTTTCCTCCGGTGTTCGACGTGAAATTGGGGATCGGTGAAAGGATCGAATGGGAATAGGGCGCCTGACGCCGGCAACAATTCGACATGCGGGCCGCGGGATTGATCTGCTTGCCGTGCGTAGAGCATGGAATGCTACGGCATGCATTCGGGAAGAGTTGCGCTCGAGGGGAGCGACTGCGAAAGGTGTGGATGTTGTCTCGAAGGAGGCTCAAAATATTTGGGTAGGAACGCGTCAGTCATGTGATGATTATAAATATTTTATATTTTCGAGATCTTTTATTGTAGCATCTAGCTTTATAAGTATTTTGAGCCGGTTATCCTGGTTTAGTTTTTTTCATATGAAATTTACGTTCTGCTGTGATTTTTGATCTGAGCCAATTTGCATTCCCGATAGTGTGATCCAACTTGCTTTACAAGCATAGCTATTCTAGAAGTACACATCTCGAAGCAACCGATCCGAGCCAAGTAATACAGCAGGAGGAACCCTATCTTCCGGCGTAAGCTCCAGGATAGGAAGTGCAAGCTCCAACATCTGGAGTAGCGGCGGAGGAACTCCAACCACTTGGCTGAAGTCCACCCAAGTCTTGCTCCCTTCTTGAGCACCCGTACCACCAATATCAGCTCCCATGTTACCCCTATCTACACTCCAACGATCACGGATATCCTTGGTCATGATATCAACAAAATTCTCGATATGATCCCCATTCTTCACTTGCAGCTGTTCAATTTCCCATAATCCGGTGCCGAAGCCCGCCTCTTGAGGTTGACATGCTTGGAGAATAAACCTCGTCAGGGGAGCCGTGACTTCGCTCAACAGCACGCGCGCTTCTGAGTCCGCATCGGTGTATTGTCTCGTCGGAAGAGCGACTGAAAGCCAGAACTGGCACGCAACACTGACCATGGCTTGGTAGGTTAGATCGACGCCATTGAAGCCAGTCCCAACGTATCGTGTGGAGATGCCATTTACGATGATCCTTAAGATGTTGACTAGGTATCCGAAAGCTGAGGCTGCTTCGGAATCTTTGTTGTGCAACATATTGATAACACGACTTGAGAGTATCGGCAGATATGTTGCGCAGAGAACCCATCCGCCAATCGAATGGAAGCCAACGTGAAGAGCGGCCGGCATGAATTCAGTCATCAGAAAGGTGACAAATTCTGGGCGCTTCATTCCCTTCTTGACGTAGCTCATATGCTTTCCGACACGACCATGAATCATATCCTTTCTCCAACCAGTGTAAAGGTAGTGGAAAAGGATTGGTGCAGTTTTCCTGGGATGTTCAACAAGTCGTAACGAATATGAAATGATACCGGCAGCGAAAAGATTCGGATCGGCATCTTCTGGCCAGTAGTGAGTTGAAGGTTGGCTGAAAAAGGTCAATGGTGGTCGAATATCGCTGGCGTAGGATCGAATGACAGAGATGACTAGTTGGACGAAGCCAACATACTCCTTATGCTCGGCAGACCCAGGCGTCATGGATTCTAAGTGCTGCTTGATTGATTCCATTACTTCTTTTAACATCGAAGAGAACATTGCGTGAGCTTCCCTCAATGATTTGTTGGCGAATACCAGATCAACGTTGGCTTGGCTGGTTAATGTGGCACGCATGGCTTCGACAGCAGCTATTAAGGTCAGTACATCGCTTTTACGAGGAAACACTCAGAACGTACTCTTAATTAGTCTGTGATTGGGGAGTGTATTCTCCCCAAGCATCCCAGAGTTGATGGCACTGGATGTGGTTCTTGGTGGCGGGGCCGATAAATAATAGTTTTTGGCTTGTAATCTAGTGGTTAATCCATTGACCATGTCAAGGATAGAGGGAGCTTCTGACTGCGGCTTTGAAAGAGCCAGTAGCCACTCCAGCCCAATGTCAAAATTAGGAATCTAAGAATGTCAGCGAAGTCATCAAAAGGAAGACGGCAATATGTTACCTGGAAGTCATCCAAAGTCTTCTCGTCGAGTAACTTGCTGAGAAACAACGGCCAATACGCATTCGCTCTGTTAGATCCAGCGCGTCGCTGAAAGACGGCATTCGGGCTTTTCACAAGAAATTCCCCCAGGTTCTGAAAACATTAGCAAATATCGTGCACTGGGCCATTGTGTGCTTACCATAGCGCTTTCTGTAAGCTTTAACACTAACGAGGACCAACAGGAGACTAGACTTGGCAAAATCGAGGGATCTAGGGGATCGTTCGATTCGAATTCAAGACCTCGCCTTATTGCGGTACGGATTAGAGGCAAAATGTCTGTCTGGAGACGCTAAAAAGGGGTTAGCATTATGGGACCGCCTGGACGAGAAGAATTTTGTGACCCACGTATATCATTTCCACACGATCCAGATTGAGATCCATATCTAAACTACCTTGGCTGTCAAAATCTGTGGCAGAATTTGAGTCGAATTGCTGCACAGAGACAGGCTCCAAGCGATCGATTTGCTCCATATAATGGCAAATGCATTCCACGCAATGTTGCAGTATTCCGTCCGATAAGTCATCCCCGTTCCACGAATCTGGGCGAATAGCTCTGCGCAAAAGTTCTGTAGGACGTCAGAAAAGCCTCCAAAAAATGCACAGCAAGAGACTTACCAGGATTGAAAGCTTGGATAGCCAGCTGTGCTGAAGTAGCAGCCTTCACAGTATGGTCCATCACCCTCACCATTACGCGTAGTGTCTCCATGGTGCTCTTTCTGTTTGCCAGGATCGTCTGCTTCAGCAACCCTTCCGATATTGGACTCTTGTCGGATTTTTCAAGCGCCTCGGCCTGATGTCGCACTTCTGATTCTGTTCCAAGATATTGCTGGGAGAGCTTGATCGAAAACTCATTTTGCCAAAGCGTGAAAGGCTGATATGTATTGACATTTGAAGAATTAGTTACGACAAATCGAGTCAGATTCTCCCAGGCTCGAATATTGATCAGACACGCCTCTTTATGTGAGCGATCCGCTGTGACAAGCTCTTGGATAAGAACAGGAGATGGCCTTTGGTCTGGAGGGGCGGCCCAGTATAGTGTGCAAAGCAGATCGTGGTGGTTCCGGAGACAGGCCAAGTCTCGTTGATGAATAGCTTCTTCTTTGGGGTATTGGCGGTCGTGGTTTGGAAGTAATCGTGCTACTAGGTTTCGAATGCCCTTGACATCTCCTACCTTATCCATGTGCTTGACTGCCAGGCCAACCATCTTAAGCAATATGTGGAAACAGCGGTCTTCGGGGTCTACTTCCATCGATGGCTCTCTATCAAGCTCTCTCAGGAATTGCGGGGAGTCATAAACCTCTTCGTTACGTAGATGAGAAAGTCTCTGCGATGCAAAGAAGTCAAAGACAGTTCCGATGATAGTACTGCATTTCCACCACCCCCAAACAGTCATAAGGTACTGACAGCGGCTGACGATTGTTCTACAATAATCATTGAAGCCAGGGGGTTGCCTGGAGTTTGAAGTGTACAACGCAAATACCCTTTTGAGCAACTGCTGGGGCAATGACCAATTGTCAAATGAGAGGTTCCGCCGCCGGCCGGGCTTGACGACGCCAAACTCATCGAATTCACATAGCGGGAGAAGCGAAAACATCGAGTACCACAGTTTTTCCATGATTCGAGCGTCATTAGTATTTTTCACCTCGGTAGAGACAAGTTCGGAATTGACAATATCCCAAAAAGAGCCTCTTGGGATACGAGCTTCGTCCAACACCTTCATTGATATCACCCACGACTGAATGGCGTATTGGTCGCTCCGAATCCCTCGCTCGCGGAAGGAGAGGTATTGGAGATCGTCATAAAGCTTGCGGATCCCATCTACGCCGTGAGATAGCAATAGGGTTATGCAAGCCCGTGCAATACTCTTCAAGACATTTTCGACTTCGACCCCAAGAGAGGCATTTTTTGGGTTTGCACGGGCTATTTGAAGGACCCGTAATCCAATTAACATGCACCGATTTAGAACTTCAATCCACCGAGAAGTCCCTCGCTGGATGGAGGGAAGTTGCTTGTAAACTCGAGCCGAAAAATCTTGCAGGACTTCGATAATCCTGGTCAGAAAATCGGTTTGGTCACTAGAAACTGCAAGACTGAGATGGTCCTGGATGTAATTGATAACAAATGTTACCACAACTGTGGTGTCTACCGTTGGTGGAGCTGAAGCCGGCGGTGACGAGAAGAGCTGGTCGAGAATCCAATCGAAACAGAGGCCAATTTCGGATGATACAGTTTGATTCCACGGGCCCCATCTGAAATCTTTGCTACCAAGCCTGAGCGAAGTATGTTGACGAACAAGCCCGGTTTGAATGACAGGACTCTTCATGGCTTTCGAAAGGCCGCCACCTCCGATGAAGGTACTATCGTGGAAATATATTCCAGACTGCAAAGGGAAAATGTCGAAATGGAGGGAATATTTCGTCCCAAATTTGCCTAGCCCCATTATTTTGTTTCCCTCACTAGGTGTGTCTTCCGCGGGAGTTGGTGACAGGAAGTCTAAAATCAAGGGCTCGCTTGGTTGGCGATATCTTGCCGCACCAATGTCCATCCGGGATGGTTGAGGTTTCCTACGCCGAACAACAATTTGCAGAGGTTGATCGTTGGGACTGGTTTCATTCGCATTCGTCGGAGCCGCACGTGAGGTATCGACCACATCATCATCTGCAAGGAATCTTCCAAGCTGAAGGTTGTCTTGAGGCCCGCGGCGCCTTCGAGTCTTTCTGTAAATTGCATCCAAGGTTTTTTTCGTCGATTTGAAAGCGGATGCTGGATTTTGACGAGAGTATTGCACTTCAGAGGCTTCGAGTTGGGCGGGTCTTGCTGATGAAGCAGTACGACGAGGTTTATTGGGTAGGCCCTGGGGATGGTTCCACACTCGTCGTTTCGCAGCTGGAGGCGCATCGTATTGCCTGCTTACTGGCTCTTTGGAAGTAACGTAGTCGCTCATAGATCTCTGTTTGGAAACAACAAGCTTTCGAGAAGTTTGTATGTCGCCAGTACGAGTGCTTGAAGAGTATTTAGTGTTGCCTGCACATGATTGGCGGTTATTTTGTCGATTGTTTGCAAGTGGATGAAGAGGTCTTCTCATCTCGCTATCTGAGGGTTCTCTTAGATTTTCAAGAACTTTTGGGGGGATCTTGCCCCCTCTCCAGTCCTCCAGAACACTTTGAGCATCAACAGTGTCTTCGCGACTCGCTAGCCTTATAAATTTCATTGATGGACTCTGCCTTCCTTGACCAGCCTTGGATCTTGCCGTACGGGCAGCTATTCTGACGAACTGCGGCACATCTTGGCGGCTATGAATGTTTATATCTGTGACATCCAGGATACTAAGTCTAGGAGGAGGTTTCCTTCTGCGACCAACAGTAGTACGGTTCGTGTTGCCGAAAGAACTCCTGCGTTTTCGACTCTTGCTATTGGGCTTGGCAGACCGCCGAGGCTGCTGAAGGTGCTCTGTAATTTTCGGCTGGGGTGAGACCTCATTGCCACTTTTTCGGGGCACTGCTCTTGATCCTACTCGCTGTCTCTTCGAATCGTGCTTGCCGAATGTTCTCGGACGACGTTTCTGACCTGGAAGCATGAAATCAACCCTGTCGTCTTCTTCTGCAGATCCCTCTCGCCGGAACAATTGTTCAAGTTGGTTGTTTTCATCATCTTCCATAATGAAGCCATTGTTGTTTTCATCGTCATCAGAATCATCAGAAATAAAATGTATTACAGGCTGTCTCGTAGCGGGCGGACTCCCTGCTGTTCCAGAGGGCCTGGCTAGAGCCACACCACGTCGAGCTGGTAGCTTGACAGGCGACAAACTAAGGCTTTCTCGTTGGGTACGACTTGGGGCTGCAGTTTTCTTACGTGGTTGATCTAGTCGGAGGTGCGATGCTGGAAGTACGCCTCGAATCTTCTTACCGACTTTGCGAATTTGAACCGATTCATCGGAAGAGGATGCTGCAGGGGATAAGTCAATATCTGTCGCAAATGGATCGTCGAGATCACTGTCTGATTCTATAACCATAGAATTGGTAATTGGCTTCGTAGCACTCGTCATGGGTGTTGGCAGATCCGCCGCGGCTTGAAAATTTTGCTCTCTTTGTCCAAGCCAAACGGGAGTTGCTTCTTTAGATGACAACGATAAAGTTCGAGACTGAGACTTTCTTACAACACGGGATGTTGCGGCGAAGGGTGAGCTCGTAGCTGGTGGAGAGGCAGGGATATCAAAGATGTCGGTAGAGCTCGGCGTTTTTCGAGAATGCTGAGTCTCGATTCTGGACAACGAAGGTCTATTTAATTTTGACGTGTATGTCTTCACGCGGCGCTTAGGCTCGACTTGGCGGGGAGGAATTGGAGCTCGCAGGAGCTCATCAATATCAGGGAACTCATCGTCACTATCCACTGCAGGTAGGTCATTGGGGACGTCGTTTGGAAGCTCGGGTTCCTTTTGCGGTGGGCCGGAGGGCGGGACCGGTGGCGAAGATGGAGGATCCCAATCAACATCCATTTGCTCAGTTTCATCTATCCCAAAATCTAATTCCTGAGAGTCGGGATCTGTAGAAGATGTAGCTTGAGAGCCCTGAGCTACATTGTTCCTTTCGTCTTGGATTTGAGCCAGCCTCATGGGTGTCATACCACGGGATGTGAAAGTACGACGGTACTTTTCCTGCTCAAGGAGGTAGGGGTGGACTTGGATTGGGTTGCGTTGGCGAAACGTACGTTGGTAATTATTCGGCGGAATTAGGGGGGGCAGAAGAGAGCTGGGTGGCTGCATCGTAGGCTCTCTGTGTATAGGTTGATCCGGGGCTTCGATGGCGGGCGGTTTGCCATATGGACTGAACCCGTTCGCTTCCTTGCTGAGTGATTCCTGGCTGCTGGGAAGAGTCGACAAGGGGCTGGATGTCGCAGATGTGATGCGTACATAGCTGTGAGATATTTCATCTACAGCAAGCTCGGATCCAGGAAAATCATTGTTTCTCTCTGATTCGTGATCGAAAAGTATGCCTTCGGCGTCACCGTCTAGCTCTGGAAATGCTCGAGGAACCTTGAAAGCCTGCGGAGAGTAGGGAGATAGTCGCGGGGACACTCCATGGCCCTCTGGATGAGGGGGCTTTTCTTCTCCATTCAAGACTGCCCCTTCGTGATTGCCTTGTCCAACATTAGCAGCAATGTATAGGCCAGGGTTGGCGTTCGAGTACATTGCATCCTCTCCTGCTTCGTCTCCTCCATTTTCAACCGCATCGTCGAGGCTATAGCTTGCTCCAGGTACTTCAGTGGTAGGTTCATTCGGCGTGCTGTAAATTTGACTGTCAAGTTCCGAGTCATCGTCCGAGTCGGGAACCTCCCCTCGTTCCTTCCAATTCGCCATGGGTGATGGATGGCATGCTCGTCATATACAGGACCAATTTTCGAGAGTCTTGCCGCGGTTTGAACAGTATTTGCTGGGAGGGGTCGGAGAAGGGATGTTTGGAGACGCGCCGAGACGCGTTAATGTATTTACCCCACTTTTTTTATTCTAGACGTAGGCGACAGCTCAGATACCTTGAGCGCAACAATCGCATTCACACATTTTGATATTCGACAGCAAGACAATTTCTACCTCCTCTCTTGGTATGCTCGCGTCTCTTTGCTGGGGATCTGCTGCGGACCATGAGTAGAGTTCGAGGCGTTGTTCCGCTATTTGTTGCCACCGCAATTGGCATTGGCAATGGCAAGCTATCACCACCATCTCATTGTACTCCAGGACGAAGACTAATGCGCAGACAGGCATTTGGGTATTTGGTCCGGCTTTCAAAGAGCAACAACAATTGACGCTAGAGGAAGCAAGGTTCGATTCCTCCCGAAATATACTGCTGGCACTCTGTTGATTCAAGATAGGAAGCCTCAAGAAGCACTTTCCGAAGCGAAGGAGGAGGAGATAAAAACGCTGAGGGCTGCTGAAGCTGCAGCAAGCAAAGTTTCAGCGACTGAAGCCGCTTTGAAGCCAGAAGGGCCATCCAGCTCTTGGTGGCCTAAGTTCGGCCTCTCGACAGGAACGAGTGCTGCCGAAAAGCCTACTACCTCTACGAATACCGCGCGCGGCGCCACACAAAAGGGGGAAGAGGAAATTCCCGGAGGGAAGTAGCATGCTAGTATTAATGGCAATGGGGACCGAACATGTATCCATACCGGCAGAATCATGATCTCGAGTTCAATGAAGCACTTTTGAACACTCTAGGTGCTTGAAACCACAGAACAGAATGGTATAAACGCATACAAAACCCAAAAATTACTCAATCATGTTTGTATTCCACATAAGCAGAAGCTACGAATCTACTGAGATCTCCCAAAACACTCACTTATACATTGGCAAACTGTGAGATATCCACGGCACGTGACCGCATCCGCCGACGTCATAAATCGTGCCCCTCCTTCAACGCGACCACTTTAACACGCGTTCTCTGCTCAACTCCTAAACACATTCCAATCTGCGAACATCACCATGGCGGACTCCAAGGCGAAAAGTGATGCTGGCGACAAGCACGAGGACGATCTCAGTGCCATATTAACGACGGAGGAGCAGATAGAATTGACGCTGCTTATCGCCAATGTAACAGAGGTTATGAGGAAGCAGATCACTGAGACTTTCGATGCCTCAAGCACATCTGCGAAGCCACCTGCACAAGCCCTTCATGTTGGAGACAAGAATCCCAACATTGATGATAGTAAAGATCACAAGGAGACTGAGGAAGAAGAGAAAGCCAGGAAGTTGCAGGCGCAGAGAGAAAAGGAGCTATCTGCGCCGAAGATGAAGGAGCTTAAGAAAGACGCTCTGGAATTCTTTGATAAATGGCGAGAGTCTATCATCTCGAGAGTGGGGCAAGTCGTCAATAAGCCCAAGGAGGCGGTCGATGCAAAGGTGGAGGAAGCTTCGGTTGAAGCTACTCCTAATTCAGATCCACCTACAGAGACGAAGATTATTCGTAAGTTAGATACCTAGAATCGGTATTCAAGAGATACATATCAAAAGCCAAAGAAGTCTTTGGTCCATCAGTCTAAGACATTTTTAAGACTTCACTTGCAAGTCAACATCCTATATTTTCTGAGATGTTTAGGGGTAGCATATGTTGTTGGAGATCATCCCCATTCTCCGTATTTCAATTTACTAACCATGAAACCTCCAGGACGTAACACGAACATAGAGGAAGCTGACGCTGCTTTGATTGAGTTATACCCACCTACATCAACTCACCTATACTCCTTGCCAAAGGACAAGCGAGTCCTTGTACTACACTCTATGCTCCTGCTTCTGCTCTCCCTGGAGCATTACATTGGTCATTCCCGAATTCTTCTTCTCCATATCTCTTCTTCCCTTCACCTTCCATTACACGTTCTCTCAGAGCAAGAAGTGAAGGTAGCACAAGGGCTCCTCGAAGCCGCAAAGCGCATGTCGGGCAAAGAGGAAACCGAGAAACGCTCGGATGAAAACAAAGTAGCTCGAAGATGGAAAGTCGGGCTTGCGGGAGTTGCAGGTGCGGCTGTAATTGGTGGCCTGGCTGCTCCTCTTGTTGCTGGAGCCATCGGGACCATAATGGGTGGATTAGGACTTGGAGCTACCACAGCCGCTGGGCTTCTAGGAGCTTTGGCTGAGAGCGGGGTCATTGTTGGCAGTCTATTTGGCGCCTACGGTGGACGAATGACTGGCAAAATGATGGACGCTTACGCCAAAGAAGTAGAAGATTTTGCCTTCCTGCCGCTGAGAGGCTCGAATCAGAAGGAGGTGAAGCCTGAAGACCGAAGGCTGCGAGTTACGATTGGTATTAGTGGTAAGAAAACCTGGAATCCAACCTACTATAGGTTCTTGCATATTTTCAGAGTCTCCAGTTATTTCACGGCTCCCGAACCATCTTATCGCATTTTCAAAGTAAGAAGGAAGCTGACTCTCCAATCATATAGGTTGGTTGACGCAGAAAGAGGACATCATTACCCCCTGGCGTGCTATGGGACATGAGAGCGAGGTTTTTGCTCTGAGATGGGAGCTTGAAGCCCTGACGTATGGATTCCTCAATCTTCAGTGAACAGTCGTACGCTAACCCTTCCCTACCAGTAAACTTGGAAGCTCCCTTGAGTCTGTGGTCAAAAGCGCCGCATGGACTGTCGCAAAGAAAGAGATCATTGCTCGCACCATTTTTGCCAGCTTGATGGACGCTTTGTGGCCCATCGCTCTTCTGAAAGTCTCCAAAATTGTCGACAATCCATTTTCCGTAGCCAAGAATCGAGCAGACAAGGCCGGCCTTGTCCTTGCGGATGCACTCATCAACAAGGCACAAGGAGAACGACCAGTAACGCTCATTGGCTATAGTTTGGGTGCTAGGATGATATACTCTTGCTTGACGAGTCTTGCAGAGCGAAGAGCGTTCGGTCTGATCGAATCAGCGGTGCTTATTGGGGCACCAGCGCCGTCTGATGCCGCGCCTTGGCGAGCCATGAGGAGCGTGGTATCTGGACGGCTGATCAATGTCTACTCAGAAAATGACTACATTCTGGCATTTTTGTACAGAACTAGTAGCATTCAGTACGGAGTAGGTGGCCTGCAAGAGGTTCAGGATGTCAAAGGGATCGAGAACGTCAACGTCAGCGACATGGTCAGCGGCCATCTTCGCCTGCAATACCTCGTTGGAAGTATATTGGAGAAAATCGGATTCGAGAATATCGATAAGGATGAAGTTGCTCGGGAAGAGGAGACGCTGGCGCTTCTTGAGGAGGAGGAGAAAAAGGAGCAAGAGCAGAAAAGCGGCGAATCTCTAGACCCGGATGAGGAAGCTGCAAAGATGGAGAAGGAAGTTGAGGCGAAGTCGGAAAAAACAATGATGCAAAATTTCAAAGAGAAAATGCACATTGGTTAACACGGGAATTGAGCACACGATATCAATAGATACACGAAGATTATGGATTAAATACTAGCCTTTCTAAAATGCTCCTAAAAATCCGACATTTTTCGTGGAAATTGTATAGCAGAGATGCCAACCCCTCAATCATCTACACAGAGGGTTTTCTCATTCGTATGGGTATCATTCCTTCTCTCCATCGTCTCCCTTTCCACTCCTAACAACAAAATAATTCCCGCCGGGCGTCTCAACCTTCTCACTCGCCGTCCCCA
>QGMK01000993.1:0-14501 GCA_007825345.1 Lachnellula suecica
CTCCTCTTCCTCCTCTCTCCCCCCCCATATGAGTTCTATGAATTCTATGAACTCCCGCTTCAAAGGCCTCGGATTCGGTTCCAAACGCAAATCGAGCGCCAACGTTCCGACTATCGCCCAAAACCCCACCTCATCTTCGCAACCCCAGCTCCTCCAGGGCAGACCGACCCAGCTTTCCGCCGACGGGCGACCCTCGACCGCCTCCTCTTCTGCGACAAGTCTCCCTATGAACAATCATCCAGGCGCTGGTGGGCGACCACCGAGCTATACAGGCCAATATCCCCCTGCCCCCGCTGCCGTCGGTCGCACTCAGAGCCCATTAAACAACGGTCTCCCACGTACCCCTCCGTCGCAGATGCTTGGCGGCCCTCCTCCGATCAACACAGCAGCTTCTGGATATCCTCCAGGACAACACCCACAACAGATGAACGCTCCACCTCCAGCCGGCGGTCCACCGCAGTACGGTCAAGGTCCTCCTCAATACGGTGCGCCGGGTGCTCCAGCGCAAGGAAGCATGGCAGCTGCACAATACGCCAACAGAAACGCCGTCGAAGTCGAGGGAGCTGGCCGAAGTAAGGCGCAACTGATTGTTGGCATCGACTTCGTAAGTCAACATTCACTTCACGATAGAGTCCAGCTAACAAGTAACCGCTAGGGAACCACCTTTTCTGGTGTCGCTTTCGCATTTGCCACGAACACGGAGGCAAAGGAAGATATTATTACAGAATGGCCTGGTGCAGGATCTTACACCAAGCAAAAGGTCTGCCGCGCCGCTACCATACTTTACGAGATTGCGCTGACAGCACTAGATTCCCACCGTCCTCTACTACGATCAATACCAGAAGGTTGTGGGCTGGGGACCTGATATCGCTGATGCCTTAGCACCAACTGGATACCCCAAGCCAGGTGTGCAAAAGGTCGAGTGGTTCAAGCTGCAGCTCATGCTTTCCGGTAACACATACATCGATCCTATCAACCTTCCCCCCCTTCCTCCGGGAAAATCAGAGATCGATGTGGCCGCCGACTACCTCTTCAAGCTCCGCCAGGCGATGCGAAATCAATTGCAGAAGACATTGGGCGAGGTGTTCAACCGAGAAGAGCGGAACATTCGGTACTACCTGACAGTCCCTGCTATCTGGAACGATGCTGGAAAGGCCGCGACTCGCGCCGCTGCTATTCAGGCTGGCTTTTTACGTGATGAGAACGATAACCGACTTACCTTGATCACAGAACCAGAAGCAGCCGCACTCTTCTGTTCGAAAGCTGGTCTGTTGAACCTGAAGGTCCATGATGCTGTCCTGATTGTCGATTGTGGTGGTGGAACTGTGGATTTGATCGCGTACGAGGTCGAGGAAGAGTCTCCTTTCACTGTCTCTGAGTGTACGGCTGGATCTGGTGATTCTTGTGGATCTACAGCCCTGAACCGAAATTTCTCCAACATCCTACGAACGAAGATCCGAAAGATGAAGCTTCCAGATGGATCCAAGACCGCAGGCAGAGTCTATGCCAAGTGTATCATGGATTTCGAGAACAGAATCAAGGCGGATTTCCGAAATAACAACCAAAAATGGGCTGTCGATGTTGGTATCGAGGCAGAGTTCCCAGAGGCCGGTATTGAGGAAGGATACATGACGTTCACAAACGAGGAGATTCTGCAATGTTTCGAGCCTGTGGTCAACCGTATTTTGGAATTGGTCCGAAATCAGATCATCGCCATCCAAGCACAAAACCGAACATTACAAAACGTCCTTGTGGTTGGTGGATTCGGTGCTTCAGAATACCTCTTCCAGCAAATCAAGCTGCACGTACCTCCTCAATTCCAAGCCAAGGTCGTCCGACCCATGGACTCTGTCGCTGCTATTGTCAAGGGCGCAGTCACCGCAGGTATCACAGAGCGAGTCGTCACATCCCGTGTAGCCCGTCGACATTACCTGATGGCAACCCTCCAACCTTTCAAGGAGGGCCACCACCCAGAAGCCTACCGTGTTCCATCCTTGGACGGCAAGGACCGCTGCAAGTTCACCCGCCAAATCTTCGTCCAAAAAGGACAGAGAGTCAAGATCGGCGAGCCCGTCAAGGTTTCCTTCTTCAGACAAGTTGCTCCAGGCGCTACGCTCATGTACGAGGATATCCTGTACGCATGCGACGACGATGTATGCCCAGAGTACACCAAAGATCCCCGTAAGTCCTCCCTAGTATCTCTTTAAAGTATGACTCTTACTAATGATATACAGGCGTTAAGGAAGTCGTAACCCTCACCTCCGACCTCTCGCGTAAGAACCTCGAAAAGGACTTCGAGCGCATGGACACGCCGCAGGGCACCTTCTACCGTGTCTACTTCGACATCTACCTCACGCTCGACGGCTCCGAGTTCAACGCCGAGCTGGTGTGCCAGGGCGAGGTTATGGGTCGGTGCACGAGTAGATTCAAGTGAGGGTCGAGCATTTATTAACGAGCGAGAGCGAGAGCGAGATATACAAAAAGATGAATGGATGGATATTGATGGATGGATACGAATTTTCTTATGGCTTGCGCGATTGGTTTACGTTCAGCAGGTGTGGATTTGAGGTGTTGATAAATACCATTTGGTTGCATGAGCAGAGATACAGCGATGGATTGATGGATTGATGGATTGATGGATGGAGATTTTCGACTTGACTTGATAAAGGGCGGGATATTTACATAGGATGACGATTGATTGATTGATTGACTGACTGGTTGGATGGATGGGATGGATGTGGGGAGGTTTGGGTAATTGATGGGTGGATGGCAGCGTGAAGTCAAGTCAAGTCGAATCGTTGGTAGAAAAATTGAGGCGTGAAGCATGATCTGTGTCTTGGCTGCTGAGGCTTTCTTCTGTTTCTGGTATCAAGTAAGTTGCAAGTGCAGCTGCTTTACTCCAACGCCTAATTCGTTTCTGCTTTTCGCACTCCAGGACAGCTTTGGTTTTACTTTTGCTTTGGTGTTATGATAAGATAGAGGATAAGATTAAGATCTTATCCAAGTTTGTAGCACGTCGCGGCTTTTGATAAGATAGGGCAGAGCTGAGCTAGGACTCGGTCACGAGGGAGCCAGGCTCTTATCGAGCCTCATCTTTACGAAGTACATTGTTATGAAAAGCATGCGGTGTTACAGTCTACAGTTTTCTTGGGACCTGAGCACCACACGCCTGTTCATTTTTTAAGTGCTTTCGCTTTAGAATTGTCAATTGTGGGTACTAAATTGAGCTCTCAGGTAATATTTTTGCTCGTTCATTTTCTTCTTGGACTGGGGAAGGCTGTGCTTTCAAATCATTTAGAGAAGCTGGAGAACCCTCAACTTATTCCCAGGTTTCCTGCCAAGAGATTTTTGCAGCGGTTCAAGTATCCAACCCGAATATTCGTGATGAAGCCTCTTTTTCAGGAGCCAAAGTGCTTAGGCGAAGGTGGAATATACGTGTGGGGCTATGTTGTATTGTAACCGTCTGTCATGGTACTGATATATACAGACTCCTCGTCGAATCGCTAATTTCACATGTATGCCAGCTGGAACACAATCCAGTTCGTGCTTTTGAACACTCAATTCGTCAGCTGCCGCTGATATCTTTCTTTCTCATCTCTGCAAGCCCTCTTCCTATCTCTTTCAAGGGGTAACAAATAGGACCGTAGCCGCAGCTGCCATACCAAGGCCGATGTACATCAAGTTTTTGTTGTCTGACTGCCGCTGAGTCGCTCCATGGGCGTCGATGTCGCGATGGCGCCTCTCCTATGGAACTATATTTTCCCACGTTTCTTCAAGGTGTTTGCGGAATGTTTCGTGAAAATTATGTGGGCTTTAAGAGGAATCTAGGATCTTCGTTGATAGGTGCAAAAAGAGAACTAATTTAGTATGGATTTAGTCTTCGTGCACATGAGACCTTCGATTCTTGGATTTCTATCATTTGTTCTCCGCTACGACCCAAGTCCGAACATCATTACCGGCTATGTTATAACAAGCCCCGGCTTAAACATTTCCACGCCATCATTCATCTTCTTCTAATTCTTCCGTAAGTTCCTCAACATCGGCTTCAAACTCCTTCCAGTAGTCTTCTGTCAACTCCTTGCAATCCTGCATCCCGTCCTCTAATTGCTGGAGCCCAAAGTCATCACATACGTTTAGATCGATATACTCTCCCTCTCCTCGAGACTTTTGGCTACTGAGTATTCCCAAAAGTTTGATCCTGTTGACTGGTATCTTGGTCCCTTCGGCGACTGTAAAATATTCCGCCTTGATCCGTTGATATTGAGCCGCCCAGACTTTTCTACCAAGAATCTGCGTGCCTTCTTTTCGTACAAGGCTTTTTCCCACTTCGTAGTGGAGTGATGGGTTCAGACCAAGTAGACTGGTAGTAAGCATTGTAGGTTCCGGGAGCGGTATGGAGCCAGAAATTGATGTAGTTGAAGATTTGTCTGTGATGCTCCAGGTAGTCGCATCTTCAATCAAATATACGCCGGTCAAGAGCCAGATTTCTGGGCGTTGAAGGGTCATCTTTCTTTGGTAATACAGCTTTCTGGCAACTGCTAAGCGAGAAGAGAACCAAATTCTTGCTTCGGGCGACTCCAGAATGATTTCCTTGAAGTACGATTCGGGACTAAATACTCGATTAGGTCGATTACAGGATATCACGGGTAATGGTTCTCACTCTGTCAACTCCCACTTCGAGGCGTTCCTCCCCACTACAACTGTACAGTCTCCGCCAGCTCTCTCAGCGTTCAATTCTGCGAGATTATCGATGCCTCCACCTATGCTAAAACCTGCTTCCGATTTGAAGGCCAGCGTTGCAAAGGGTCGTTCGTCGCTCGTCGTCCACTTTTCGACCTCCGATGCTTTACTGCACACGGTCCAGTCAGCATCTGAATGGATTTATCGCGTTCCACACCTTCTCACCTCCACCCAGGATGCACAAAGGGCATCTTTAACCTCGGATTGGCATAATCATGGACCATGCTTCCAAGCTGTAAGAGCTTTGGATCAATTCCTTCGCGGTAGCTGAAATAAGTCCATTTTTCGAAAGGCATTATTATTTGTGGAAGAGCTCGGCACGAATGTGCAGCAGATTTTGGATACGCTGTCTTAAGTTCGAGAAATGAGCAAGTATTCCAGCCTTTATATGGCACCGAGTGGTCATGCGTTAATCAATATGTACCACAAGCGGCTGGAACTGCAAGCCACCATGCACAACGTTTCAGCTCCTCGTTCCTTTTGCAGGTCAGCTCAAGGATTCTATACTTTCTTGTTTTTCATCGTCCACAGCATCTTTCATACACGCTTCAGTCGCTATGGATTTCAAGCGAGTTTGCGAGTTCTTTGGTGGCACCGTCTTCTACGAGGAGTTTCGCGGCGACTTTAAGTTTCTGCAATCTAAAGTCGAGCGAGATTATGCGTCCGGCATCGACGACTTGTCCGACGAAGCAGCTACTGGAATATTGCTGCGCAGCATTCTTTCCTTCCTTACTGGAGAGTTTTATGTGGGTGTGCAGAATCTCGGTCCAATGATGGAGGGCTGGTATGGGGAAAGATGGGCGTTTCGGGCATTTTCGTACCTGATCTTCCAGCTCACTATACGAACTTATCCACCGTTATTTCGCGGTCGACCACAAGTGATTGGACCCTCAGGTGTACTTCTCGATGTAGAATTCAATGCGAAAAAAAGGGTCACTACATACATTGAAGCATGTGCGTCGCGATTCGAGCATGCAACCGGGTTGGACAGGCTGGAATTTCGCATCTTTTGTGTTCTTTGGTTAATTTCTTCCGAGGGGCTCGAAGCTGCACGGTTGGAAAATCCAGGGTACCAGCCACTATATCGAAAGATAGTGGAGTCTCCAGAGGGAGAAAATTCAACACAGTCTTTTTCTTCCGAAGAAGATAATGAGGCAAAGCCTGAGATCAACATTCTGGACATGCTATACGAGGATATACAAGAGGAGCTCTTACCTTTGTCCCGAAGATTTGAGGTCTCTGCTGTCGAGAGTTATTTACTTCGCCTCCAATACGAGCTTCAAGTTGCTCAGGGGGCCTCCCGTGTATCGAATACGCTTCAAATCCTTTGCGCAAGCTACGAGACCACTCATGACTCCGTCGGCCGTGGTTTGTGCGAAATCCTCAAAGGCGACGCCGTTTGTTCTACGCCATTTACTAGTCCTTTGACCTTGAATTTGCCCTTGGTGGAAACGTGGACCCTAGGTCCGTCTCACATGAGTGAGGGTCTACTGCCGGATTTCTTCAAAAGAGAGGAATCCACGGCCGTCCTTCACTCAGAACAAATAGGAATAAAGGACGAATCCCAGTCTGGATTATTCATCGAGGAAGAGAGTTTGATACTGGCTTTAGAGCATTATGAAAGGGCTGAAAAAGCCTTCGTCGATGCAGGATGCCGTCGGGGGCAAGGTGCTGTAAGATTGCGCAGAGGCTGTTTGTCGTTCATTGAAGCGATGGGCAAACTTACTTCGACCACGTTCGACATGTCCCTTGCTCACCCTATGCAGTTCTTCTGCGAGGCAAAGAACATATTTGAAGAAATCGGAGACTTGTCATATTACCGCCTATCAAGCTTGATGAAACTTCTCGCTGGCAAATTGGACAAAGAGGAGTTTGACGAAGCCCTAAATGTAGCAAAGCTTGCTTCTCTAGGGAGATCCGGCATTTTCATGCAGCACCTTTCCCTCATAGCATATAAATTCGCTGATTTCTGTCGTTACCGAGGTGGAGTATGTTCATGGTCAGGACAAGCATATGAATGGGCGATACAACTTCTGCAAGACTCGGTCCAATCTCCTTTATCAGACACCCGCGCAAGCTCGAGGGTACTGCTCACATCCGCTCTGCTTGCCCAAATCGACTGCAGCTTCTATATTGGACCCGAAAACGCCCTAGGTTGTTCGTTCAAATTGGAAGACCACATTCAGGCGTTCTGTGAACAGCTCCTCGCGCTCTCAAATCTGAATCAAGGTATCTTTTCGAAACGCTGCTCTTGGATTCTTCGACGATACACGACGGATTATATGCAAATGCTGTATAGAATTGGCTCAGGCCTAGGAAGCGTATCGAATCGACTCAACGAACGTCTTGATTTTGTCATTGACATCTTATGCAAATTGGCTAAGAATGACGATAATCCATCTTCTAGTGAAGATTTCCGCGAGTACATGCGATTCAGAAAAGACTGCATCAGGTGGAAAAGTCAACAAAAATCTCTACTGGCTCAAAGAGGACAAGCGGCAGCCATGGATGTCTTTCCTGAATACAATAGCCGTTTGGAAGCGGGCAACTGGCTTCTCCGCGATGATCTTCGGCCCCAAATCTTTGAAGCTGTTGCAGGCGACCTAATTGATTTTCAGAACACTACAGCGTCAAGTCTAATCTCATTTGTAGCGGCTTACGCACTTGACCAACCTACTCCTACCCCAGACTTTATTCCCAATTCTTTGTGGTACGATAAAGGAGATTTTGTCTCAACCTTGGAATTGAGACTCGAGCTTGCGCTCAAAGGTGATGCGTGGGATCTTGCCGTCTTGACATTCGCAGCACTCGTTGCTGGCACAAACGACTATACGGGCGCCCAATGCATCTCGAAACAATGGCAATGGCGTCGACTTCTGTGGGCTGCACTAGTCGAGAACCATCGGGAGAACACCGAAGAAGCGTTTGGTTATGTGATCAAGGGAATCAACTTGGTTTGTACTAGCAGAAAGTACGAGATGGGGGTTTCTAGTGACAAGTCGAGCTTTTTCGGTCATCCAGACATACCCCGTCTGTTCAACCTTGCAGCCAAGATACTGATTCAAGCTCACGATAACAATGTAAATGTTGGGGAACTAGAAGGAAAGTACTATCATATGTACGCGGTCTGGTTTGTTGAGCGAGGAAAGGCGCTGTCAGTGCTTGAAATGGCTTCTGTCAAAGAGAACGAGAGGGAAAAGGTTGAGAAGTGGGTCGAAATCAGCCATCGCTGGGCTATTCTTGAAGAACTCAAAAAGCTCAGTCGCCCTCTCACGAAAAATGAGCAGGAAGAGCTCGAATGCTTGAATTCTCAATACGAAACATTGAAATGGAGTCGATATCGTATGCCTATCGGCATCGTTAAAGAGTCGCTCGTGTGGCCACCTGCCACGCTCTTCGAAACAATTCCAGATGACAGTCTAGTCATTTACGCAAACGCATCTCAAGATGGACTAGCAGTCTTCTGTATAGACGCGGATGGTGTACTGGATGCAAAGTTTACCCCCAGCAACACGAATGAGCTGTTGTCCAGAACAGCGTACGAATTCATCTCCCGCGTGAGGTTAGAACACCAAGAAGCGGACATGAACGATCTCATGAACTCTGTATTGATTCCTCTTTCAAGACGCCTTACACAGCCATTCGAACAATACATCAAGCCTAAAAAACACATAATTTTCGTCCCAACAGCATCTTTGAGCCAATTCCCGGTGGGAACACTTATTTGTCCTGTGCCAGAGGATCGCGCCGATTTCCCCCCAATGACAGGAGACGAATATCTCGGGGTACAAAAAGCAGTTTCACAAGTTCCTAGTTTGTCTTTTTATCATTACTTGAGAAGCCGTGATATTGACAATCCCAAAATACAGACGACTTCGGTTATTGCTCGACCTGGAAGCCTCCGTGAGGAAATGCTGGGCGGCGAAGCTGCATTGCCACTGGCCGGAATCGAAGCCTTATTCATCTCCCAACTCGGCGAAAACCCTGTCCTGAAAGCTGAAGAACAGACCAAAGCAAACTTCTTGCAGCAGCTGGAGGAGCATGGAATGATGCACATCGCAACTCATGGATATCTGGATCACGAGGCTCCTCTGCTATCCCGGATCTCTCTGGGAGAGGACACTAGAGTCATAGACATGATGAAAGGACGCACGAAAGCCAGTTTGATCATTTTCAGTGCTTGCAGTACCGCAGCAGGAGTTCCGGGCCCAAATGATGACGTTGTGGGATTTCCATATGCTGTTCTCGCAGCTGGTGCAAACGCTTTCCTTGGTTCTCTTTGGGCTACAAACGATCTTTCAACACTAGTACACATGTATTACTTCTATGTTTTAAGTCGATTAATGCATAACAGGGAGACATTGGCTTACACCTGGCTTCGGGCAACCAAAATGCTTTTCTACAGTACCACTGATGAGGTTGCAAAGCTGTTGCAAAGCCTAATCGACCAGTGGGAGACATGGAAGGCCGACGGAATTGAGCCTGATAGGATAGTGAAGAGGGGCAAGAAAGAGCTAGAAAGTGCTATCGAGTCCTTGCGTTCACTGGATGGAAAGCCAATGATCACTTGGAAACACCCATATACTTGGGCTTCGTTCATGATGATCGGAAACGGTGATATCGAGAAGACGCCTACGAAGTGGCAAAAAGAGTACCAGCGCCTACGTGATGTTGCCCGGGAGGCGGGCGAAGAGTGGTGGTCCACAGAGAGCCATTCCAGGATACGCCGAGAATTGGATAAACTGAATTTGAGCACTACAACGGTTCCCAAAACCTCCGAATGACACTAGACAAGTCAATCAAAACATATGGGAAGACCTTTGAATATCAATGTAGGCTTTCAATAGTCGTTAAAACCCATAACCGTCTCACTCGCAAACACCTCAACATCAACAACCCCCCCCGTGACCGGCAGCGTGACCGTATCATTCGACACCTGCACCCTCTTCCCTTCAATCCCAGTCGTCCACTGCTTACCACCCCAAGTAACATTCCCCGCCCTTGCCTCCGCACCCAGAGGGCTCGTCAATTGTTGTCCGAGGAGTTGAGCAGAACGTTGCCTACTTTGGCGAGAACAACTGGGATTGGAGTATATTGGTGCTACAAGTAGGCGATGGCGATCCCAATCGTGTGGTTCATCATATCATCTGTTACCTTCATCAGCTATTCTTGCCTGTAAAAATAACCTGAAGGCTGGATTTCGGATTGGCTGTTTCGCCGTTAGCTGCAGTATTCTATCCACCATTCCCAAAACAAACAAGAGTCTTACTAGTGCATCGACACAGCCTTGCTTCGACCTTCAACCTTATTAATCCCTTGGTAGATATGTTTCCATTTCCAAATGTGTTTGCACGTGCTTCAGGGGTCGAATAATAAGCGAATAAGCGGGCATTAGGCAGGTAACAGCAACCATCTCGGAGGCTGTCGTTAAACACTTGGGAAACAAATAGATGGCTATTAGATGGACTGAGATTTGCGAAGTGCAACAAAAGTGAGAGATTGCCTAAATGAGAAGTGCAGTCATGTGCTTTGGGAGTCCTAAAAAGGGGGGTGATTTGCCAGACAAGGCAATGTGAACGGAGATGAGGACAATTCTTTTGCGTGGACTTATAATAGATAAGTTTTGGTTTCAGTTCAGGATATTAGCCGTGGTAGGAGAAAGTTTGAAGTGTGTCGCGTTTCTGTCTCCCAAAGGTATAGGATTTGGGGAAGGGTTAATAGAGCGGGAAGGAGGGACATCAGCTCCACAAAGCGGCAAACATTTAGGAAGCGATTAGGGGGTCATTCGATGTTCTGAAATTGCGATATGCAACAAAATCCCAGTGCTTTCCTAAATGGGAAGTGTTTGCATGTGACTTGAGCCCATGGCAACTTGCCGACTCCGCCGGGCGGAATCCTAGAACGAGATATTATTAGAGCAGCAAAAACTGTGAGGAACTTCTGTGAGTATCCCAAATTATATGAGCTCCCAAAGGAAGGACTTTTCGTGCCTGATAGAACCTCCTTGCACTTGCTTTCAGTTTCAACCCCTCAATACCTTGGGCTTACAAGGTGCTTTTCGAGCAAACCAGCACTGAAAAGAGACTTGGTCATTGATGAGAAAAGGCAATTGTAGCAAGGATACTTCTCCGCGAAACAGCCTTCAATGATTTCCACAGGCCGGCGGGTGTTTTCCCATCACCACGAGGTGATTAGATACGTGGAAGCTTGGACATTCCAGACCTTTGTTCCTGCACTAGCTAAACAACTGTTGGAATTAATACCGCATCGTGACACTTAACACCTAAGTTCCAAAGTAGAATACATTGATTGTACCCTGATGAGAACATGGAGTGGAGGCACGATTCCTGTTACTTCGGCTGGTCCCGAGATCTGCGTCGTCAGAATTCAGGGCACCTCTCACACTGCGTCATCGATCGTGCCTGGGGCGTTCCTGCCTCTCCCCAACCTCTCATCCAAACAACGCCATCCCAACACCTCACCACCACCACACTCTTTTCACGCCTCACCTCCGCATCTCTCACCTGCTTTTGAGCGTCAGTAGCGGCGCGATCACCACGTTCTTTACTTGGACCTTGAACCTTGAACCTTGAACCTTGGACCCCTACTTCTCCCTCTCTCCTCTCTTCCTTGGCCCTCGCTCGCACCCTGTTCTTATATCTCTTTCAGCAGGGATCAGTTATATCGCTGCCTTGGTCGACATCCAACGACCCCAGTCTGCGCGCCAATCCTCCTCTCCCCTCGCGATACGTCACTGGAGATGCAGGTCGTCTCCCTGTCCTGTTGATCGTGGAAGTGTGACTGTGACTGCGCGGGCATGAGGCTGGCCCCTCTTCCTTGCTGACTGCGACCTTTTTCTTGGATAGCCTCCTCCTGCGCATTGGATCTTGGCCGCACTGGCCTACCTATAATCAACGTCTTGCCTACCTATACCTTCATTCACAATCGACTCTCTCCGACTGCACGACAACGAAAAACATGTTTAAACCACATCCGCTGCGCTCAATGCGCAATATACCTTCGCATTCCCGAATACTACTCGCTGCGATCATCCTACTATGCCTCGTCCAGACGGCAGCAGCCTACCATACAAATCGTTATTTCCAAAACAACCCGAATCCTCTTCCGCGACCTGTGCGATGGGGTCCTCCTATGAAACGAGATTCGGTCCCCCTCGTTATCAGCAATAACTGTGGCGAGACTATATGGCCGGGGATTGGTACACAAGCAGGCACTGGTGCTGGGACCGGAGGCTTTGAGTTGGCATCGGGGGACAGCAAGAGCTTGACTGTTAGTGCCGATTGGCAGGGCAGAGTCTGGGGGAGAACAAATTGTAGCTTCAACGCTGCGGGGACAGGTGCCAGTAATTTGAATGGCAATGATGGGTCTGGCGCGGCTTGTGACTCTGGGGATTGTGGTGGAGTTATGAGCTGCGTTCTCACTGTGAGTACATACCTAATTTTATGAAATACAGCCGCTGATTGATTATAGGGAGCAACACCAGTCACTCTGGCCGAATTTGATCTTGCAGGTGGTGTTGGCGGTACTCAAGTATTCTACGATATATCTCTTGTCGACGGCTACAACATTCCCCTCCAAATTATCTATATCCCTGGAGACAACCCCAAGCTACAGGATATCCCTCCGAATCTCACAAACTGCGCTTGTATTGCCACAGCAGGTCTACTCGCCGACCCAGCCGACTCAGGTACTTCTGGCAACGCAACTACACCCGACAAACCTCTTCCATACGAGCCAAAACAAGATTCCAAAAGTGTAGCAGATTGGTGTCCATGGGATCTTCAAGTCAAGCAACCCACCAAACCCGGTGACGGCGTCTATCCATACCCAGATGACAATATCCAACGTCCAATCTTCGACCCTTGTCTCTCCGCCTGCGCAAAGTCCAACTCACCACAAGACTGCTGCACCGGCTCTTTCAACGACCCTCATGTCTGCCAACCAAATCTATACTCCAAATCCGCCAAAGCTGTCTGCCCAGATGCCTACAGCTTCGCCTTTGACGACCAAACATCCACATTTATCATTCCCAGCGGCGGCGGTTGGGAAGTCAAGTTCTGCCCTCCTGGACGAAGTACAAATATCCTAGCCACCTTCAAGCAGCAGCTTCAAGATCTCAGCTCTGCCGGAAAGGTTACAAAGCAAATCCAAGAGGACTGCATGAATATCACCATCATCGACGAAAGCGCGAAGAAAGCCGGTGCCGAGCGCGTTAGGGGCGAGCCTTCTGGTATGGGCAGCAGGAGTCTGGGTGCTTTGGTGGTGGTTGTTGCGTGGGCTGTTTTGTGGTAGTGTGGAAGCATTGTTATGAGTTATGACCTGGATACGACGTTTGAATTGCTGGTTGGATGATACGTTTCTTTTTTGACGGACCTAAGATACCCCTGATGCGGCAGCATTGCTTGCATTGCTAGATGAGAGAATGAACATAAAATAACCAACAATCACTTCATTGAGGCCTGAGATGCTTGAAGAGATGCTGTACATAGATCAAGTGTTCATATCTGCATTAAAACCGTCATGGCAGTCACCGTTCTCACTTCCTACGTATTAAACGTCTTCCATTAAATACGGGCCCATCCAAATACCCAATCTCCCTGGGCAGCCAGCAAAACCAAAATCCATGCATGCCTTCCAAACAAACAAACAAAAAATCTTACTCAAAACTACCACTCCACCTCCACCTCCACCCCACCATTACAATAACCCGCCATCCCACCTTCGGATCCCTTAACCGCAGCACATCGCCTCGCCTCCTTGTACGTATAACTTTTCAGCAGACACCTGAGGACGATTTCTCCTGGTCCGTCGGCTGTGGCGCGGGGATGGAGAGCTTACGGGTGGCCGCTGGGTTGGGTAGATCCCGTTGCTGTTGGAGGTCAGTAAGGTGGGTTTGAGAGGCGGGTGGTGCGTGCCTGTTGGGGTATAACGGCGCTGAAAATGGTGGTTAGGAGGAAGGAGATTGTGAGGGGGGTTGTGAGACGCATCTTTGTGGTGATTTTGGGTATTGCTGAGGAAAGGATTCTTGGTTGAAGAAAAACGTTTGATCTTTTGGAGGAAGAGAAGATGAAGTTCAATATTATATACCCTGTCTCCTAGTTATTGACACTGGTCTCCAACACTCGATCCGTATCTAGGAGAAAACACGTCCAACTCGCATCCTCAAAAAGCTAGCCATCACCGTTGGCAAATCCCACTTGTACATCTCCCACTAAATGCGTCTTGATATATTCAACTAACAATTTCCTGGTGAGATCCACACCGCTTAAAAGGCAACCCCCAAGTCCACTCTTCCAAAAACTACCAAGTGACGGTTACAAAGACGCGAAAATGGTTGTCTTGGATAAGTTATTGAAGACTCGTTGCTGGCCCGTATATGCCTTGGCTACCTATGCGATTACCGCTATTCATCCTCAAAAGGCGTAATTTGCAAGTAGCCGCCCCAAGGCTATTCTATGCGACCCATCCCATCGAAATCTGCATTCTCAACAATTATTCATGTCACTCACCACGCACACATTGTCGAGCAGCACCAACCATAGCGGTCGTTATCCCTGATGCTTCGGTTCACGGTGTCTCTGTTGTCACGAGCGGCGAGATGTGTATGCGCTCCTTGTCGGGACGTCAGTCGGTCGGTGGGGAGAGGGTGTGTGTTTGGAGCTTACGGGCGAGGTCCTGTTGGTCTGGTGAGAGGTGGGGTGGGATTGGATGGCAGAGGGGGTTATATACCTCTTGGGGAG
>QGMK01000994.1:0-14487 GCA_007825345.1 Lachnellula suecica
ACGTTTCTTTTCTCTAACTCTATAATTTAACACCCGAAAAGCATGTCCAACCCCTATCCAACAAAAAATCATAAGATTACATCTCACGAAGAAAGGCTCTGGCTCAGGCCCGACTTGCCCGGACCCTGTGCACGTTTGAGGGCGCGCAGTTCGTCCTCGACTTTGCGGCGTTCTGCTTGTTCGGCCTATATCATGTTAATTAAGTTTTCAGAAAGGGAGGGAAAACGTACCCGCAAAGCCTTAGCATTCTCACTCCTGGTATCACGCATCATCTTCTTGAACTCATTCTTCAGCACCGTCGTGCTGGTGCTGCCCGCCCCCTGCGGCGCGCCCTCCACACCCGGGCTCTTCATGCCCAGCCAGCGCACCTTCTCGTCGGACAGTTCGGCTTCCAGACGCTCGCGCTCGTCGCGCAGCTTGTCGATGCTGCCTTCCAGGGCCTCGCGCTCCTTCTCCCACTCGATGCTCGCCTTGGTCATCTGCTCGTACTCCTCGATCGTCTCCTCGAGCTCTTTCTTCAGCGTCTGCATCTTCTCGTCGTCGCCGGGTTTGCCCTGGCCTTGGATTTTCAGCTTCTCGATTTCGGCGGCCAGGGAGGAGTTCTTCTTGCTCAGGTCGTCGATTTCTTTTTGGATGGCCGGGTTGGCGGCGACTTCTGCGGCGCGTTGGGCGCGGCTGCCATATGCGCCGTCCAGCTCGGCGCGTGCGATGGTTACTTCGGTCTGGAGGCGTGCGAGATCCATGTTCATCTCTTCCATTTCCTTCTCCTTGGTCGCGAGCGCTTGTTCTTTTTCTTGGGCGGTGGATTGGAAGGTTGAGTGAGCGGCTGCGGCGGCAGCGAGCTCCGCTGTGAGGGAGGTGATTTTGGATTCCTTGTCACTGATCAGGCTCTGCATTTCGGCCGCGCTGATGGAATGGTCGTCCTTGAGCTCTTGGAGCTCTTCTTCGAGGGCCGCGATGGCTTGGTTGGCGATGTCGAGCTCGGCTTGTGATGCGCTGGAGGTGTCTTGCTGTCTGGTTTGCTCGAGCCTCTCCATTACGAGGCTCAGTTGCTCGCGGACCGAGTCAGAATCCGCTTCTGTCCTCCGGAGCAAATCCTGCATTCTGTCGAGCTCCTCGACCTTCTGGGCCATTTCGGCATCCTTTGTAGCATCGGACTTGTTGTTGAGTTCCCGTTGTTGCTTAATTTGGCGTTGTAGGACCTGCTTTTGGTCCTTCAGCCTTGTAGCTTGCGTATACAGCCATTGGACCTTGCTGGAGAATGCTTGCACAGAGAACTGCTCATTGGTATCATCGCCCTCATCTGGAGAGTCATCCTCGTCCGGAGGTAAGTTATTCATAGCGCGTGTCTGCCTCCGCTCTTGCTTCCTTTGTCTGGCGTCTGCTTCGCCAGATTGGATAATATCCCAAAGACCCATCATAACAGACTCCATAGCATCAGACTCCGCCTTCCTCCCCGAGCCACTGTGCTCGTTGCCAATCGTAGAAATGCCCTTCTCCAAATAATCCAAGTGACTCATGAGCGTGTCTCCCGGCTCCGTAGCTTTCCCATCCGCAGTGGTGCTAGCAAGCGGAGGATGTTGATAATCCATCTCTCGTTCCGGGTTGGCCTTTGTAATGACATCTCTTAATCGACGGTTCAAGTCTTCGAGCTTCTGCTCTGTTTGTGAGATCATCAGCATCTGCTGCTTGTTTGCCCCCTTTGGCGGCCCAAATAGATCATCAATGTCGGTCACTCCATCCAGACAGTCGAAAGACCTGTATAAACTCCTGTCGTCGAATATAGGCTCATCGCTGGGCGTGAACTCCAGACTGCTTCGCCCATTCGAATATGTATATATGCTCTCCGGACTTCCGGGAATACCCCCTTGCGCTGCATCAGGTGCTCCCTTGTTGACGACCTTGGGGCCTTTGTGGGTCATTTGCAGGATTCCAGCTGTATGCTTGAGCAGTCTGCTCTGTGGCTCGATGATCCTCTTCTCCAAAAACCACAGCTCAGCCGCCAATTCCTCGCATCTCTTCTCGGTCGCTATGCGTTCTTGGTCCACCTCTTCGCTGCTATTGTTACTGTGCCCAAGCATGTTCCTGATCTCAAAGCTCTTCCTCTTCTCTGCAGGAGGCGAGTACAGCTTCGACATTGAGATTGCGGCATCGCGGTATTTGGATTGGATGGCTAGATTTTGCCGTGTTTGCTCGATGCGTTGGGTCAGGGTTTGTATTTGTCTCTTAAGGTCGTCGACTTCGTCTTGAGACAGGATCTCGAATTCTTTGCTGTCGCCCAATGCGGTCTCCACCAGGAGGTGCACTTGTATTGTATCGTTGAGGTTCAGGAGCATAGAGCTCTGTGGCCGCGCGGTATTCATCTGCTTCCCATCAGCGCCCTTCCAACAAACAGCCTGGGCAATTAACTCACCATGTTCAACCTTGGTCTGTCGCCCTCAAATCCGTTCATAATATCCCCCTTGTACCCGTCCAACATAACCCTCCCGCTGGGATCCTGTATCTGTAGCCCAACCGTGTTCATGCCATAGTTCCGCGACGCCTGGTCGCCGTTCCTCTCGTTGCGGTAGCCGTAGGAGTCTTTGGGTGCGCCGTTGCCGTATCCGAGGTCTTGACTTGGTGGCGGAGGCAGCTTTTTGCTGCGAAGAGCCCCGTTCATGGTTGCGACACAGACTTGTTTGAGCCCCCTTTTTGCTCCACTGCTTTATCTGTATCGTGCTTTCTCGGCGCAAGGGCGATCGCTATCGCATAGCTCGGATGCGCCGGGGTATAGCTTGAGCAAATAATGAGCTCTCCCTTTGGTATTGAGCTTTTCTCTAAAGAGGATTTGGGAGTTGTGATTTTATCTTTGGCGCAAGTGAAGAGCGTGCAGTAGTCGGGTTTTCTTGTCCACTTCTCCCTGCCTCTTTTCTTCCCTTTTGGTCTTTCAGTTAATGCCTTCGCAGCCACTTTATTTCACCAGAAAAAGTTACCAAAAAATTCAAAGTAAAAATCTTAAATCAAATGAGAGACGAGCTTCTATTTAAGAGCAAATGCAAGCTGACATACATGCAACTCATCAAAGCCTCTTCGTCGGGCTTACAATTAAAGTTGCTGTACGTTAGCCAGGGGCGCGCGATGCCTATTTTTGGACAACGCGTGTGATTCGCGCACTAGACCCGGCCCGCCCCTTTTCAGGGGCTGAGCCGGGTCCCAACTCAGCATCAACGCCACGAATGCTCAGAGCAGGTGACAACATACGAAGAGTTGGACATACAAGTGCTGAGTTCTGGCCAATAGTCATGACCCGGAGAGGCTTGACCAGCTGTCAGAAGTAAAAGCATCCTTCGCGTGTTGGTATTCCCTCATATGGTGGCCAAGGGCTAACAAGAGGCGAGGTGTTGTCTGCTAACTGGAAGGCTGTGTTCGTATGATTTCTCTTTTATGCGAGTGCTATGTGTCAGATACGGAGCGCAGTAGAATATTAGCATTACTAGATTTTGTCTTGGATGAGCTGGACTATCGAAGGTCTTTCGGAACTCGAGTCCTTATTTGGTGCTTCGTAAGTGCAAGCCAGTTGTTGCGGCCGCGCGATGGATTCAGGCTGGTTCTTCCTTCTTGTCCCGTCCTTGGTGGGATAAGTAGATGATTCTTGCGTTCACGCATCTTGATGCCAATTTCCACTTCGTCTTTCCATAAGTATTCTATCCTGAAAGGGGCAAAGTTTCATGAAGTCATGATCCATTGCAAGTCAGTGCTCTGCCGTTCGAGGGAGATGTGCGCGTGGAATCTTAAAATGCCTTTTATTGAGAAGGCGTAATCACATCTAAGAAGGGCTCAACATCAGCGAGAGATATCGGAGATAAGTATGATCTGAAAATGTTGCAGTACGCGAAAATCCCAAAATACTCTGCCCGACAAGTGCCATTCCAACCCTCGCACTCTAAGTAAGCGATTGAATGCCATGTCTATCTTCGGACTCCTTCAGTTTTCAGATGCGATTCTGATATTTCCAACTCCCACACACGCGTTCAATCATCCTCACAAACATAATTAAATGCCCTTATCCCCGTGACCACATTCCCATCTCCCCCATAAGGAACATTGCACTTCCCACCCTGCTCAGAGCCGCCTGTAAAGCCGAGCCAGTCTCCGTCGTTACAGCCGGGTGCCTTATACCAGTGCAGCTGGCAGTTGCCCAGGTTGTCGTGTATCAAAAAACTGGCGCCGTTGTCCTCCAGGTCGTCATCTTTGCCGTCGCCACTGCTGCCGGTGGGGCAGAGTGTTGCGCGTTTGAAGTCATTGGCTATGATGTTGATGTCGCCATTAGCTCCTCCGCCGCTGGATGGGGGAGATGTTAGTACAAAATATCTTTGCGATGAAGAGTTATGAGTGGGTAGAGATCAAAACGGGAGGGTGTTCTCACTGGCATCCCGCCGTGGCATAGAAGTCGATGGAACTGATAGTTGGTTCCAGCTGCAGATTCAATTCAGGGATTTTCTCGTCGTCGATGCTATACGTGAAGTCTGGATTGAGTCCGGTGGGGTTCTTCCCCATCATTTGCTGGATGCTTTGTGGCATCTTATCTATTGTGAGTACACTGATCCAGTCTGGTAATCCTCCCTCGAAACGCTTGAAATCATAGAATTCAAAGGGGCTGGGCGATGCAAAGCACACGCTCGTTAAAAGACCGACGTAGAAGATTGGCTGCATGTTGAATGAGCAGAGGTGGATTGAGATAATTTAAAGATAAGTTCAGTTCAACGCTGTCCTTTTGGGAATACCAAGAGCAGACTGCTAATAAAATAGGAGACTTATTTGAATAGAGAAAGACAGAGGTATACTGTACTATTTATCGAATAAATTTGAGAGGCCACTCCAACCGACAGTTCGGACTGTTCAGGGAAATTTGTCGGGCTGCGCTTCCAACTGTGCTTACCTCTTGACAACATGGTCAGCTGCGGTGCGATATTCCGAAGGAATGATCAGCGTACAATGCGACACAAATCCATTTGTTGGGATACAAATAGAATACACTGCGTCTAGTATCGAAGAATAGATCCTCCAGGAATATGTAGAGTCGCGAAACTGTGACCTTAACTTTCGGGCTGGTGTATTTGACGCGCATCTACTTCAAACGAGAAGGTGTAGGTGCATCCTTCCCAATTGTTGGTGGTGGTTTGCTCCAACCAACTGGTTGGTTGGGACTTGCGCCTTCCAACTTGGTGTTTCACAGCAATGACATTTTGCTCGAATAAGCGCGTCGAATCCGTCATCCTTCATTTTTATTTTCCAACTGCAAACGGTAAGTTACGACCCCTACTATAACCAACAATCCATTTATTCCGTGCCAAGTTGGAGTTTCCTGGCCTTACTAAGATAATTTGACGCGCGAGCAAGATTCCCTAGCTGCTGCCTACAAGACGGTCGCGCCACGTACTGTCCCACAGCATTCTGGAAAGACGACGGATACCAAACAAAACCAGAAAACAGCTGACTTTCGGAATGGAGTATCTGTGCCACCGACCGATGACTTTGGAAGAACTTAACGCCTCTGCGGCCCAGTCTATGGCCCAGATGAGATTCGACCATGTCATGGGCCCATGGCCAATGACTGAGCGCGAGAAGTTGGCCTACGAGAAAGAGTTCAAAACCTACGACGAATTTAATGACGGTTATGTTTCCAGAACACTGTTCATGGAGGCCCTCAGTTCGCATCCAGGATATGAGTACCAGCTCAGTCCTGAGCAACTGCAGCAAATCTGGTCACTGGCAGACTTCGACCGAAAAGGCCGCCTAGATCAGAATCAGTTTGCTGCTGCGATGCATATTATTCTGAAGGTCAATGCCGGTCGCCCCATGCCTACCAAGCTCCCCCTCGAGCTCATACCACTATCGCAATTGAGCGCCGCCTGGGGAGATAAAAACCCCTTTCGAGCGGCCACCAAGAAGCCTGAACCAGCAGAAGTGGATCTCATCTCATTCAAGGATCAGAAGCAATTTGAACGACTGGCGACGAGCTGTGGATATCAATCTTGGAGTATCTGCCAAGTTCCTCACTATTGAAGGCCTCTCGAACTTCCAAGCGTTTCCGAGACCTAGGTGTTCCACTTCTGTATCAAAATGTGGATTTGAGCCTCTACGACCACGAACCGTACGACGTTCTACAGGGGGACTTCGGTCCCTATGCCTCTTCTAGAACCCATGGTCCTTCAACAGATGAACGTCGACGGGCTGTTCATAAACAGTGGCGATTCATCTTACAAATACTTCGCAAGCCAGAATATGGGGCGTACGTGAGACATTTCAAATGGACTTTAGGAATCGAAAACCTTCACCATCCCCAGAACCTTCTATTGCCATCTTGGATCGAAGGCGGCCGTTTCCAGTGGGATCCCGAGCAAGTCTTCAAAGTCTTTCATCTGCTCGATCACGTTCTTTCTATCGATATGGGTGGGGCCTCGACTCGGTATTATCACTTCCCAGATGCGAGGCCCTTATTTCCCCGAGCTCGGAAAGTCCGCCTACGAGGAGAAATGGATTCCAAGCTCGCGTGGGATATTCTTCAAGGCGAAGATAAAGCTTCCATCGTATCCCTTTCACTTCACGATCTACACCCCGAAGACTATCCAGCAGGCGAGCCAAACGGACCGGCCAACATGCGACGCATTCTCGGCATCCCGTCATTTAAACATCGTTGTAGGAACATCCAGACATTATACCTCTGCAAGCTTGGCCAGCAACATGCCTTACAAGGAGATAGAGAGATATTCCCAAACGACATAGAGCTTTACCACGAATGGGTGCAGTTCATCTCTGAGGTAAAACCAAAAAAGCTTGTACTAGCTCATGGCGGCACGCCTTATGCTCCGTGGAACGGCCAGCAGCTCCCATTCACTTGCACTAGAGATATAGGCAATCCGGTTCCGGCACCTTTGATATGGCCACCATTGCGGCCTATGGATGAGCGTTTCCGTGACATCGTCTTGCCTGTTTTGGTGGGAGGCTGGTCTGGTCTGAAAACGCTGAAGATTTGCGGCGTGAAAAGTTCTATTCTGAAAAGCTTGCACAATAAATCCGTTAGTATTGAACTACAAGTCAATGAAGAGGTGACGTTCTGTTGGCATGCGCCAGGGAGATGTGGACAGCGTTCGCGTGTACAATTAAGGTACAACTGATACCATAGGCCGCGGCCATTTTTGAGAGAGACGAGTTTGCTTGATTACCCAAATTGTGATAATGAATGTTCAATTGACTCTAGATCTAAGCTCTCCGAGGCTTCACAAGTACACACACCGATACCCTTGCTATCTTTCAACACCAGTACCCTCTTTACACCGTCTACTTAGCGAGAAATCGGTTTACTGTAAGGTCCGAACAGTGGCCACGGGTCTGATTGTAGGCGACGCACAAAATAACCATATTCGGCATACTGAGCATATGTATCGGCGTTCTTGTAAGCCTGCTGCGCTGGCACATCCCGTTGGGCTAACTGCGCGCATGTGTACCAGCCGCGATTCTCGGGTACACCATTTACCCACACGCCATTCTGGAGCTCGGTATTGGTGTTGCCAACATAGCGTATATGAGTCATTTCGTGAAATATCACAAGTGCTAGGAGGCGTTAGCTATGGAAGAGTTTTCAATGGTTACGAGCATGGGGAGGAGTAACTAACCGTCGGTTGACCCTGTGACAGTATTGTAGCTTGGACTTGCAAGCTCTAAGCGCCTGGCGGCACGCCAGTAGCTAAGATCGAGAGGGTTCGCAGGAGCGGCTACTGTATCTGCGCCGGCCTTCTTCTTGTCAAAGCGTGGGGCCCCGAAGAAGGCGTCGCAGACATTTATCCAAGCACCCTTAGACTGTGTCCCGGCAGTGGTCCCCTGCGAGGTGACAACAGAAGGGGTCAAACCATTGACGATGCTGCAGACTGGATCTTGACTGTTGCACGATATTGTGATATCATATTGGGTTTCCATTGTATTCCGGAGACCAAAGGGATTGCCTTGTCTCAAAGTCAAAACGTCTCGAACGTTTTTCAGAATTCGCTGTACTTCGTTTGTAACCCTAGGATCCCAACTACCTCTGAAGAATTGAAGATAACTTGAGAAAATAGACTGTTAGTCTCGCGCCAAAGTCTCATCTGCACATGGCTACTCACCCGGGGTCGAACCTGTCAATTTCCAGCAAGACTTGTGGACTCGGCTGATTATTTCCGATTGCATCCATCTTCTGTTTTATTATAGCGAAACGGGCTTCTGCGTCTGCAGCCAATTCCATAGCTCCCGCCCAGGCTCTGACGACAGCTTCGAGCTTGGTCTCTGTTGGAGTGCTGATATCAGGGGTAGGATTACGAGCATTGCAAGATGAATCCCATTTGACGATGGTAGGGTCCATCTGAAAGACAGGAGGGCTGTTGACCCGTGCTTCTATGGGTTTGTGCTGCTGACTTCCCGAGAAGGCAGCGAAAGAGACGAACGAGGATTGAAAAGTCAGCCATGAGACCCAAAATTTGATAAACATAGCTGAATAAAGGTTTTGTGAATATCCTAATAAGAATTTCAATCTATATATGGAGAGTGATAGGCAATTCTTGATTCGAAGTTGTGTTTGTTTTATTGGTGAAGATCGTGGCTTGACTTCCGCTGGGAGCTCCTGACCACCAGGTATATTAACAAGAAATTGAAAAACGACCTACAAGGAAATATTACAACACCAACAACCCCATGGGTAATGTTCCAAAGGAGCAGCCTCCTTCAGGATCAGAGAATTCAAAAGGGGATCATGTGCACCAGCAAACATCCAATATGTGGATGCACCACCTAATTTGGGCCTTCGGAGAAATAACGAAGATAAAACGTTTCAGCCCCATATCTTTGTCAACAGATTATTTTGGGGCTCAAATTTCGTTGCCGCAGCTGCGCTTGAATCCTTCAGTTTCCAACGTCTTTTCCGTTGGTGGGTTCGCCAAGACGTGGTGGTATTCCAACATTTGTTGGTCAGCTCTGGCATACCAACACGTCCCAAAAGGGTACAATACGAGGAGCCGCCTTGGAGGAGCCGCCGACATCCTGAGTCTGAATAGCCTCATCTTTATCACGTTATGAATCAATCCTGCTGTTGCCGGTATCTGTCCCCTTCTAACTGAAGCGTAGGAGTTTTTGACATATGTCAATTCTAAACTTAGGTCTCTTCAAACTCACAGCCTTGTGGGGTCAAATCGTCTCTGTCAGCCGTGGCTACCTCGAATGATCCCTCAACACCACGCCGTGCACAACCAGCTCCTACAGACTCGTCAGCTCAGATGACCTCTGATCCTGATGTTGGAATGAAGATGCTGAAACCATGACATCAGGAGGGGGTTTGATCATTTGATCATCTTCTCTCAGAGTTCTCTGATGTGTCGAGTATAGAAATCACGGTGTCGCCCTCTCTTCCTTTTTTCTCAATTCAAATTCTCCAAGCACTTCAAGAAATAGTATCACCACTTTGACATCTCTTTCACCACTTGACCTTCAAATCATCTGAGTACACTATGATCTTCTTATCTTCGACAGTATCCGTCGTGGGGTTGTTCCTGCTTGGCTGCGGAGGGGCGTCATCAGTTGCCGTGAGGCACACCCAACAGCCAGATCTCTTAACTGCACTTGAAAGTAAGCTCCAGATGAAGGGATTCGAATGTTCAACCATTACTTTACTAATGCCAACTATTGCTGTAGATGCTGCTAAGGTTTCATGCGGGGATCACACGTTTACAGATTCCGATGAAGTTGATCCGGGCACTCAATGGGCGGCAGCAGGAGCCCAGGATCTGTGGGATGCTCTCGTTTAGAGCTATCAGCAGACTGGCCATAAGAAAAACATTCCGATCCATGCCTACATTGCGGAGACTCTATCTGCAGATGATGCAAGCTTCAAGTGCGACGATGATAGCGCGAACAATGCCTGTACCGGTTATGGTCCAGCAGGCCATAAATGCGTAAGTTTCTCAATGGTGGCATTTAGTGCCCACGCTCACCGAGGTTCAGGATCAATCGTTTGGCCCGGCTCAAAATATGATACTCAACAGTCTTTCCTGGATAAACAACGTAAGCCAAATTCAGCACACTGCTGGGTGCTGCTTGCATGTGGCTAACAAATTGGCAGTACTATGCTCCCATGCAAAACGCCCTAACCGCGGCGGAGGTGAAAGGGCTCGCGGACGTTGGAAACATTGCCAAAGATTTCGTGTCCTACAACAAGCCCCAAATGTCAGCAGCAGCGATACTTGGCGGTATCGCCGAGATACTTATGCCCATTGGTGCTGGACAGTTCATTGCGAATGGCCTGCGCAAGGCTGTGACGCCGCTTGCTGCGGACGCTATGAAAGCCGCCGACAAGGCTTCAGCAACGTCGCAATACTATTTTGGAAAGCTAAACGATTACAAGGTAATGGCCAATCAGATGGGGTTTGAATTCTCGGCTCAAGCTGAAGCTGTGCTTGCAGCTGGCAAGAATCCAACGTAAGTTTCGAGCCGTGGCTGCTGGGGAACTGTGGCTGAACACCTCATAGTGCGGGCGCTGCTGCTATGATGGAAGAAGTTGCAGACTTCGACGATTTGATAGGCAAGATTGGAGACAATTGGTCTTCGACTGCTGCCAATGCGCTTAATCATATTTTTTCTGGCACAACAGCTACGGACCTTACCACCAATGGCATCTCCAACTATGCCTCTCTTACTGCCATGGTAAGTGATGGTAAGTACAGCAGATCCATGGTTCTGGGAGATATAGCAGGGGCAGCGGCGACGGCTATGTTTTCGCAACTACTGCCATTAGCGATCCACCAAAATGATAATGTTCGCCCAACACTTATGTCAGTATGAATCTTATTGCCGAGCTTGGTGTAAAATACTAACTGTAAATGCAGCATTCGACCTTATGCTTGCGGTGATAAAAAACGGTCGGACCAAGATACATATTTCACCGGAATATTCCTGGTAAATCCGCGCAGCTTACTTGCCCCTCTCATGGTCTAACTCAGAACAGAAACCCACAGATCCTGCTTATGGCCCCAGTAGTGTAACTTTACCAGAGCATCCCAGCCTGTGCTTCTTCTTAGTCGACGCCAACAAAAATGGCGCCGGATCATGCACTTCCCAAGATTGTAGTAGCAAACAATCTGCTCTAGTACCGCTTCCAGGATTTGTATCTACCATTCTGAACGGACAAGACTTCGGTGGAATGACATTGGCAAACTATACTGAGAGGGGTGTACCCCGCACTACATGTGAGACATTGCATTTCAGCTCCCAGTTGCTGACACCGAAGTAGTTTATACAACGGCTGTGTGGCAAACAAAAGAGTCAACGGCGTTCCGACATATAAAGTCGACCCAAACGCAGCAGGAGGTAATATGGGCAATCTCTTCGACAATCCATTCAGTTCCGCTGGCCTCTTCAACAGTTTTTTCAACGTGTGTGGGAACGATGACCCGAATTCTAAGCTCAGTGACTCAAGTGAGGACTATTGGCCACCTGATATGGCTATTCTTAACAAGAATTTCAAGGCAGCTGCAACTGTAAGTTTCATACCTTCTATTCTGTGAATATTCAAGCTGAAACGTTCTTCAAGTGGTCTAAGGCCGATTCATCCAAGGGGTATCCTTGTTGTACCGACTTATAAGTGACAAAAGCGATCTGGAAAAGAATCCAAAGTAGGTGAATGACCGCATGTTGAAGAGTTACCCAACGGAAGTTCTTTGAATAGACTTTCGATTTGTGGGTGTAACCTGAGGGCTGGCGTTTGGAATGGCTGGATATGAAGCGTTTTGTGTGAGAACTTTGTGGTGGTCTTCGCGTCGCCGGGGGTTGGCTCGGGGGTTATGTACAGTTTCAGTCGTGCAGTGTTTTCGTAGAACTACCTAGTCAAGTCAGAAAAATTACAGCTATCATAAGAACATCTCCACAGTATCTAGGCTTATCTCGAATTCGAGAACTCTGCAAAGTCGATCTTCAACAACTAATACCAAAGTTCACTATTGACCGCTTGGTCGTCACGGTTCCCCCGAAAACGGCGAAGGATCCTGTGCCACGAGAGGCCCCGTAAGCCTCTTTCTCCTGAGCACATACCTAGCTCTTGTATCACGAGCAGACTCCCAAAGCTTTCCCTCTGCCACGAAAGAATAAACCTCATATCCAGGAGGCAAGACGGCCATTCGCCACCCCTGCTCCGCAAAAACATCTTGCTCCACCTCCGCCACCAGCTCTTCCAAGGGCGCCCTGCCTTTCCACAGCATTTCAACCGAGTCCTTCTCCCCATCACCAGAGCGCTGCGTGTAAAGGCCCAAAAAGTACTCTATCAAGTTCGCCAGCTCCATGCTATACCAACCCGCTTCCGGCACCTGATCCTCGGGGTGTACGACCGTTCCATAGCCAGGATACCCTACGGAGCAATGCATAACGACCTCGAGCTTCCGCTGCGATTTCCACCTCCACTTTTGGCCCAGAAGCAGGAAAACTTCCTCTAGAACTGGGTTGATGTTGTCAACCAGTCCCCATTTCATAGGTCCTCCAGGTGGGCGGAAATGCGGATTCCGCGGGTATATCTCTTCCTGGGTATATGTAGACGGATGTCTCATCCTGTCCCCTCGCGAGTTCTGCCACGCCTGATCAGGGCGCTCGCCATTGAACTCCAGAGAGCGAAGCGCACTGCGATTCATGAAGCCAATTGTCCGGAGCCAGGATGCAATGGGATCCCAGTTATGGTCGCCCTCAAACGAAAAGGTGTTTTTGCCGTAAAATACCTCCGCAGCCTCGCGACCCAGTGCAATGAGCAAATTTAGGTTTATGGTGTGTAAGCTGGCTGTGGTGGCTTCGCGGTCGACGTCTCGCCAGCGTATACGTGTTATGGGCCCTCGATATGGCCCGCATGTTGGGAGGTAGTCGGTTTCGAGGTGGCCTTTCCAGACTATGATGGGTGATGGCGAGACGAGTGCTAGAGTGTATATTGCGTCACGGAGTTCTCTGGACAGGGAGTAGAATGTGACTGTTGGGGTGCGGGGCCTGGGTGGTAGGGGGCTGTAGTGGGTCAAAGCTGTACAGCTGCTCTTGGTCATGGTTTTGGCTCTTAAATAATTTTCGTTGGCCAAAAGAGATAAAGAGGAAGCATTCGGAGTTCGATAAAGAAATGGCTAGGTTGCAACCAACTGCACTAGAAGTTGGAGTGATCAGGCAGATGCTGGGTTCGTCACGTGAGCGTATGGATATTGCTCTCAACTCCGTACCACAGCAAAATCCGCAAACTATCTGGCACTGATAATCAGTAGTGGTAGCTCGACGCCAAGGGAGATTAGAGGATGTGTTGTTTTGTAAATGAATTGCATAGCCTCCACTTCAGTTTGCCTCACTATAGTAGCTTCATACCATTGGCATCAGCAAGCCGATCAACAACGTCCACGATTCAGTCCACAAGCTTTGGAGTTTTATAGAGTCTCAGATAGCTCGAGATACTGCTTCTACCTGTGTCTAAAGAGGTACTTCAATTGATAGCCAGGTTGGAAAGGAATGATACGTTCTTTAGGAGGAATCGAAATACTATCAATAAATAGAGACAAAAACCAGAAACACTTAATCAGCTTTTCGAGCTTTCTGTAAAAACAATTTCAATTTCAACCTAATTACGCTCATACAATATCTACTTTTCCCACCGTGCCCAAAAGACGCCGTCGCTGAACGGAACAGGGTATGTTTTTGTGTTTCCTCTCATGCTTTTCACGCTCGCTCGCTCAAAACGCCAATGCTTTCAAACCAATCTCAAACCCAAACCTAAGAAAACACCACGCGTAAAGGAAAGACCACAGAGGCGGAAAAGAGAGCAAGGAAAAAGAAGGAGAAGAGACCTAACGCTTAAACATATAAAGCCCATACATCCCCCCCACCTCCGCCCTGCCCACAGGAATCTTCCGCATGCCCCAATAACACGCACCCCACTTCCACTCCCTGGCCCCGCTATCCTCCACCTCGCGTTCCTCTACACTTCCGCAATTCCCCAGCCCCCAGCTCAGGCCACTCTTCACGCCTCCTCCGTTCTTAACGCGCACAAGCCAGCAGCGGCGTCCAGCCTCAGTAACGCACCATCCAACCCTAGCAAGCGCCGCCGTGCTGGCAGCGACTTTACGGCCTACTTCGGCGCCGAGTTCGAGGACTTCTAGCGGTCGCGCGGCGCGCTGCAGGATCGGGCACGAGGAGCTGAAGAGCGTGCCGAGATCCAGTTGGGCAGCTGAGAGATCACTGACGTCGATGTAGCGCAGGCTATGCGGTGTCCATTCGCCCTTTACGTCGCCGTCTTCGTCAACGTCCGGGACGAAGAGGCGGCGGATGGAGGCCAGGTCTAGGTTGCGGCCGAGCCCGAGCTCTTCGAGGTGCTTGGAGAGGGGGAGGAGGAGGGGGATGTGTGTGGGGGACATTTTGGAGCCTTTGAGGTTTAGGGAGCGGAGTGTGGAGGGTAGGTGGGGGAGCAGGGTGGAGAGT
>QGMK01000995.1:0-14475 GCA_007825345.1 Lachnellula suecica
TTTATATTTTAAAAATTAAAAAAAATAATTTATAAAATTAAATTTTAAAAAGCGCTAATATAAAAGATTATATTAATATTAAAAGTTAATTATTTCTTTTATTATTCGTGATATTAAAAAGCTTTGAAATTAATAATTTTATTAATAAATCTTGCTTTTCGATGTTTATAATCCGTGCTTATTAGATTCGCGTAAAACGCGCCCGAGTATCGTGCTCTATCAAATGTTCAATGATTTTTTAGTGAAGGATGCTTCGAATAGACGAGGGAAGGCGTTCTTGATATGGATCGGCGCGGGGCGAAGTGCATTAGCGTCTATAAGCTGCACCATCCCTTCTTTCCTGGGGCTGAGTTGGCAGCGCATGCTTCTTACTTGAGTGAAGTTTCCCTTAAAGTCCTTAAAGTTGCTTTCCAGGCGGAAAGCGTATCTGGCAGGGGCGGCCGCCCAATCCGGCAGTGGCTATGACTACCGACAACCACCATGTCATATATTCTTTGTTGCGCCTTCGAGAACATCAAGATTCTGTCTCGACTGTTTCAAATGTACTGAGGGGGGAGGGAGGATTCACAATTGCAAGGATTAGCAACCGCGCGCGCCGAAAGGCCCGTGGCCTCGTAGTTTCAACTACTGTAAACCAACAACACACTTATTAACAACCGGAGGCTTTTCAACCGGTCTGAGATACGGATTTCCCCATAGCCTCATCCTAGTTATTAAAGAGTAATGTTATTCATCGTGTTGACATCGATAGCGCGCAGCAGCTTTTTGGTGAGAGCTATTGCGATTAAAGCGCAGGCCGATGTGAACTAAGAGCACGAGGCATTGCTCAGCGTACCCCTTTTCTCTGACCTTGCCCCTACGAGATCACAAAATCAAAGCGAGTAGACCTTTTTAGTATATTAAGAATGTTCCACTGCTTGTAGCACATTCCAAACACTTTTAAATAGGCAAGGTGAATTAAAACCCCAGAAAGTGGTTATGAGGTTCAAAGCTTAGGTTGTCTGTACGCTGAGCAATGCCGCGTAGTCTTACAAGCTTCACCGCCCGCCAACTTCTATACCGACGCCGCCCCCTTCTTCATATACTAATATAAGCACAACTTTCTCAACAAACAGAAATCCGAAATAGTGCAACGGTAGCATATCTGCCCATTATCCAACTGGGGCGGTTTAATGTGTAAGCATTGACCCGCTTCAATGTCACCGCATTGAACATACCCCGTTGGCGCGCAGGAGATCAGGGTTCAATTCCTTGTTTCGGGAAAATCTCAATTTTTGCATTCCCTTTTCCCGTTTTCGACAACGGAGGATTGAAGGTTCGGAGTTGAAAGAGTGAACTCGGAGTATCGGAGAGGTGAAGTGAAGTGAAGGAGAAGGAAGGCGCGTTCGACGGCACAAGAGAAATTAAAAAGAAGCCCCAGAGCGGGGAGCTTCAACTGGGGAAGTTCAATCTCAACAAATTAGCCACTTAGCCAAAAAGAACCCCAAAAGACACACCAACAAAGGCAGGATCAAAAGTAGACAAGCAAAGATAATAATAATTCCGGAGCCAACGCGGTCGTCGCCTGCTCTCTAAAAAGTCCCCACTTATTTGCCCCCCAAATAGCAAACGCCAAGATCCATTCGTCAGTCCTCTATTTCATCTCATCATACATATGGCATAAAAATGCCAATCATCAAGTAATCATCAAGTAAGTGCGCACCATCCCCGCAATCTCGCCTCCGCTGGGTATCATCCAAAGAACCTCTTAACGTTACGCGTTCGTGAAATCTAAATATCTTCTGTGTTTTTACTCTTCCCCGGCTTTCTGCCTCTCATATTCCTCCGCCGAGAAACTCCCAGGCCGTCCGCCTCAATAACCCTCAATCATCCTCGGTCGAGCACCAGGGGTGCGCGAGAACCGCCTCTATGGTGATCCTGGAGGCCACGTCGCGGTCGAGCATGGCGCGGATCAGGTCGATGCTGTCCTCGCTCATGACGTATGGGATGCGCAGGTCTCGGTCTAGGATCTCGTCGATGCTGTAGAATGGGTTTTCTTTGTAGATGATGGTGTAGAGGAGAATGCCGAGCGCCCAAACGTCTTGCTCTTTGCCACGGTATGACTTGCCGGCTAAGGCTTCGGGTGCTGCATAATCTGGAAGTTGTCAGTTTAAAGGGTTTGTAAATGGAAGGCGTGACGCACCAATTGTACCCACGAAGACGTCGAAAGGTCCGTTCTTGATGTATGCAGCGCTTCCGAAATCGATTAGCTTGATGTTACCTTCGCCATCCAGAACTACATTCTCGTCCTTGATGTCTCGGTGTACCACGAGAGCTTTTATGTGCAAATGGTGAACGGCCTTTACAACCTGGACAAAGATGCTGCGGCACTCATTCTCTTCCATATTGACCCTGAGTTCGATATAATCAAAAAGATCCATCCCCGGTAAGCCATGCGGTACCATTTCGATATAGTAATTGACATCATCTTCGAAGAAATCGGACATTTCAACAATATTGGGATGCTTGAGGTCGTCGCGTCGCAGGTAGTTGAGAACATGTATCTCCAAAGGTACAGTGCCTAGCTTTCGATCACGAGTCCACGTATCCACAAGAATGCGCCGCTTCGTGACATACTTGAGGACTACCTTCCGGTTGCCATTCTTTTTGCACCTCGCAAGTTTCACCTGACCATAAGCGCCTTGACCCATTTCCTCCAAGATGACAAAGTCCTCGATCGTCTTCTTTTGAACCGGCTCGATGATCTCAGATACTGGCTCTTTCTCTTTCACCTCCTTTGGTGCAGGAGGCTCGCGACCGATAAACCTAGCAGCAGTCTTTTTCGCAGCAGCTTTTAGTTGGGCAGTCAACAAGGAGGCATGTGATTGCTCCTTAGGTTCATCCGAGTCCATATCTATAGGGCTAGCAATTTCAGTCTGTCCAGGAGAAGGTTGATGCAGGGGAGTTTGGAGTCCAGAAAGTAGTGGCGATGCAGCGTCTGGGTTTTGCTTAATGGCATGAAGATGGCGCGAATAGGTAATCCAAAGGGCGTACACAAGCTCTGTTGATGTTTCGGATCTAGACGCACTGAGATCCTCCTCCTCGTCACTTCTTTCTTCAATCACATTCTCGTCAAACACACGAGTGTTGGATTCCGATTTCACGACCCTCAATTGTGCATCAATTTTGATTTCCGAGCCATCCCTATGCTTGGCAGGAAGTCCATCGGGTTTTAGAAAGTATGCAGCTGCATCTGCTTTTCCATCTCGAATGGCCAAGAATGCTCGCGCGCGACGAAAACTGTGCTCAGGAATAACAATGCCATCAACCAAACGTACGCCGTCTTCATCTGTCAAGATCTTCAATATTCGATCAAAATCCGGGATAAGGTCAGTAATTCGCCGTCCATCGGGCTTCTCTTGTCCGAAGAGTGCCGCGGAAAACACAGAGTTCGAGCTTGTAATTTCCAGAGTCTTTGCGGAAAGGACCATGATGCCAGCGATGTGTGGAAAGCTGGAGATGCGTAAATCGGTCCCACCTAGAACTCTCTCTACCATACAGGGTATATTCACCCGGGCCGAGTTCCTAGCAGTGAAGTACTTGCGTTTGGCAACCTCTGCGTAGTCGATTTCTCCCGTCCTACCGTCAATCCCTTGCCGTGGTAACCTCGGCAAGAGCTTGCCGACGTCCATTCCGACTCGAGTCATATTCTCACCCCATATTGGGCCAGTGGAACCCGTGATCTTCGTAATTTGAGCATCGTCGTCGAGGCTCAGTGTAGACACATCTTCATGAATCTCTTCCAATACCCAGATCAATCCACTTCTTTTTTCCTTGACCCATAAACTTGCAGAACCAATCGCTCCATTTCTCTTCTGGATTGGCACTACGTCGCCACAAAGCAAGACGCCCCGAGACTTGTTGCTCGGGTGATATAGACCGCCTTTGACAGCTTTTGTTCGTGCCACAATACTAGATCCTGCCCCATCATCTGTCTGTGCCCGGCGAGGTGTCTTGGAGGTTTGCCGAGAGTTTGGTCTGCTAAGGAGGCTAGCTGTGACTCCAGACCGCCCAAGGAGGAACGAAGTTGTTGATGTCGGACTTCCCCGCTGGCTCTGACTTTGGTCTGGGGACCGGGGAGTTTGTTTGCCCGAGGGCGGTCCGGAAGCATTTCCAGGTGACCGCAGCTTTTCCTCCAGCCAAGATCGCCTCTCCTCCCGGACGACCTCTAGAATGCCCATCTTACGTACTTCGGCCTTGGTGACACCAAACACAAGACAAGCAAGGTCGTTGGCTGCCAGTACTGTATATGGTGGAGCGCTTTCTGTAGTGAAGATGGCCTGTGCTGCTGGAGACCACCGACTCGAATGGCCATGCACGGCGGGACCAATAGGATGCGGGCCGGACATCCCGAATGAAGATGGCCCAGCTGATTGCGGAACAATAGGGGAGAGGAGCTGGTCATTGAATGTATCAGCAGAGATATATGGCTGTGCCAAAGCGTCCATAAGTTTATTCTGTAAAGTCAAAGGAGCTATATCGGTGTAAGTCCTCTTAAGACTCTGTCGCCGAGGGAGAGAAGACGTTGGCGCGGTTGTGCGAATTTCGTTTGTGAGCACTCTGGAGAAGGGCTCAGACTCTTGCTCAGAAGCACTTTCCGTTTCCGTCTTTGACTCGCCTGGTAGCATAGTATCATCTGGCACCGTTCGAGGTTCCACGGGCTTCCGAAGAGTCAGAGGCGAAGAATGGGGGCTGTCAAAAAGATCGGAACTGTCTGAATGAGGTACAAAGCTCGCATCAAAAACATTCCCGCTATCTTCAGCAGTTGCGGGTCCAGTAAGAGGTCCTGAAAAATGTGTTTGACCTCCGCCTGGAATATTGTTTGCTCCCACTAGTTTAGCCCTTGCCAGCAAATCCAACATATTTTGCATGTCCTGATCCCCGCTGACGCGTGCTTGGGCACTTGCTATGCCGGCGTTTGTGCTTCCCCATCCCAATTTCTGGGACATGAATTCCACGGACCTCTTCAATACATTTTGGCGGTTGTGAATGAACTCTTCGGATTGGTGGGCGAACGAGAATGAATGTAAGGACTCGGAGGGAAATCGACTTAAGTCTTCAGTGAAGTTTAGGGTTGGCGAGGAAGGCCCCGAAGCAATGGCCATAGAGGCCGAGCGAGAGTTTGGAAAGGACAGAGTCATGGAACTTGAGCGAGGCCCTACTGAAGGATTCCGGGAAGAAGACGCAGATGAGGGAATAGTCGGAACTCGTGATGGAGGCTGCTGTCGAATACGCCTGAGCCCCGATGCTCCAAGGCCATGCTCGTGCTCCGTCATAATGGGAGATCTGGAAAGTAACGCAGTCAGCTATCCGCCCTTCCGGTCATTCCAAGGCACAAGGCACCAAAGGCAGGCAGGTCCTTGTCGAACGCGCTATGTCTTGTGCCATGGATTGGGACAGAAAACTAACTTCGACATTGTATCATATTCCGAGCCTGCGATGCCTGCGTCGAAGGAGAACCTTATTCGTGCCTTGTCGGGTCCGTTTTGGGAATGCAAGAGTAAATTGCCAGTGCTGCGGTTCTTGGGAATAAGAAGCTCGCCGGGGGAATTTGGTTTTCGGCCTCTGGCCGTGTCTCCTTGTGTGTCAACGCCTGTGAAGATACTGGGTCAGTCATGGTCCATGGATGTAAACACGAAAGAAGGACCAATTCCCAAAAGAGGGGCTGGATTAACTTGACAGCAGTAGTTCGCTCCACGCTTGCCCGGACATTTGGCGTGCCACACTTTAAAATCCGAGGTTGACAGATATGGTGTCAAAAATGAAGAAGGTACTCACCATGATGAGTTGGCCCATCTGGCTCAAGCATACTTGGACGCCGTTGGGTCCTCTGTCCGCGATCGCAGCAGCCGCGCAGATATTTGTAGCACGTTGGCAGATGACTCGGTTGACTGGGGAAATCTCTGGGATGATCAAACAAAACCTTCCGGCTACAAGAGGGCTGGTGGGCTCCGGATTTGCGCTGCAAGGCGGCAGCTCGATGGGCGGCAGATCTCGAGGGCTGCGCGTATCCGATATCCGATATGTCGCCCTCCGTCCGCGGTTCTGGTCAATAGTCCGCGTCGCTGGAGGTTGTTCGAAGGCTTGTTGCAGGAATCTTTTGGGGGGACGTATCACTTTCGTACAGTACTGAGGTACGAAATACAGTAGTGGGGCTGGAGAGTAGACTTGCGCCACAACCAGGGACGTAAATTACTGGCAAAACATGGCAGGTTTCCTGAAGACGAGGCAAAAAAGCTGATTGTATGATTGAGATTGAGATTGAGATTGCACTTTAGTACTGTATGTCTGTAAGTAATATTGGATGCTTTTGCACGTGAAGTCCGAGTAAGATATCAGCGCGTGTACTTCTACGTATCGGTACAGTAACGGGTACGGCCCTCCTAGCCTGACGTCTGCTACAGTAGGTAAAGATGGAGTTGGGTGAGAGATCCAAAGCCGGCCTAGTTACTAGGTACTAGTTACCTAGGTACCCCGCGATAAATGATAAATGCGGGCTTGACCGTGGGCTTGGAAGACATTTGGCTGCGATAGTAAATAGTAAATAATAATAGGGTAACGAGTAACGAGGGGGATAGAGATAGGGGCGCAAATGGTCTCCGATGCGGGGTCTTTGGTCAGCAGGAGAAAGTCATGCGTTGCATTATTCGAACACGCTTCATAGAGAACATTTTGTTCTTGAGTCTGCAATTACATTCGCAGTTTTTATCGGAGGAAGACACCTCGAGTATGCAGAGATCCGATCCGGTCAAATCAGCCCAGTCCACAAAGCCATCGTATGCAGGCAGCCCTTCCTTTTGAGCCCTTTACTGGCCCATCGCCGGAGAATATATACATGCACACGACTGCAAACATTTGCAACATTTCAAGCTGTGTACCCTGTGCTGAGAATCTCTTTATCCGTGACTTACTCGTGCTCCTGGGCAGCGAGCCATTGGGGGTACGTGTATTATTATTTTCTTTATATCTGTAGTATCTTCCGAATGCCCATCTTCCCAACCCCCTCGAAGGAATGTCCAAGACACAATGCTCTCGCTCGAGCACGGGGCCTCCAGTCAGTCTCAACATGCTCTGCCACATGCTTATACCCACCGGTCTTGTGACACGCATGCCATTCTGACTGCGAACTGCTGCAGCCCTACCATTTCGCTTTATCAAATAGGAGTATTGAGATGCATTATAGGGGTCCAGCGGGTGGTCCGGCTCTCATCCGAGCGCAATGCAAGACATATCAGCTCTGCTCACTCCATCGAATCACCGTGTGAGTCTGTGACCAATGGCCATATTCATATTGAAAGAAAGCAAGTTATGGCAAGTACATCTCTCTCGTGACTGATTCACAGCAAGTTGGGCCAGTATTTCTATCCTGCTACGATTAAGCTGCCAGAGTTCTACTTCTCTGGGACCTATGTAGTATTGGGGGTCTTTGGCTAAATGTGCGTGTGGGGTAGAGTAACTACTTACCTTTACTGTAGTACCTTCAGAAGCCGCTCCCATATGCTCAAGCATCAAGTCACGGTACAGTACTTCGAGTAGCTATTGCACATTTCTTCCCCTGGATGACTGTCCAAGATGCTTCTTACCTACCTAGGTGCGCATGATCTATTTCCACCACAAATGTCTCTCCTGCACCCAGGGTTCTCTCTTATGGTCGCGGGCACCAAGGACGAATGAACTTATTCAACGGCGGAGACGAGACTGGCACGCGCTGGAGCCAGACCGATGAAGCGCCGCCAGCTCCAACACACACGAGTATCAACGTTGAGCTAGAAGCCAGAGCAGGATAGTTCCTCCGTTAGCTCAGCCGCCCGATGGATACTGTGGCAGTAGAAGCTCGTAGAATGTGAGCCTCTTTTACCTCTGGGCGGATGGAGGGCAAGCGGCCCAGAGGCTATTTATTCCCGCGTTGGAACGGATTCTTGGGTCGTGGTCGAGGTCGAGGTCGAGGTCGAGGGCAGGACCCCACCTGCGCTATAATAACTCGGACACCCCGCTATGCCAACGAGCCAGCGTTGGAAGCTGGCTGTTTGGTTGGGCTTGTTCGGTCTTTGACAGACGTGGAGTGGGCCTATGGGAGTGGAGGCGGAGGGGAAAGCGGCCTGGCAGCGGCTTGCAAGTGGAAGAAAGAACATCTGTATGGCGCGGGAGGGGGTGAGGGGGAGATGCCCTCGTGTCTCGGCCTGGGATAGTAAATAGTGTCTCTGTGGCTGCATCGGCCCTGCAGAAAAAGGAACCAAAGTGCAGCAGCCCCCAAGAGAAGCTGTTGATCTCCCTCCCTCCCTTCCTTCCTTCCCTTCTCGCAACCCTCAATCTTGACTTCATCTCTGTTGTGTCTCTGAAGCATCTCGCAGCTGTGTGTGCAGCGTGATAGTTCAAGTTGTGTCCGCGTGAGACGTTCCCACTCAGGCCCCCGCCGCTCACTGGACTGGTTTCGGATGATCTGCAATCTGCAATCTGCAATCTTCAATCGATAAGGAATACAAACCCCCCGCCGGAGACTCTACCGATAACCCTCGATTTATTATTTCCCTCGTCCCTCAGCCTCTGTGTGGTGGGCAAGTGCAAGTGATCAGTCTGGTATGAGCCCTCGATCTTCTTGCTTTGATCGTCATCAGTTGGTAATGCATATTTCCATTTACCTCGTGCCTCTCTCTGTTCGAGACCGTTGTTGACGGCTTTTGTTTAGAGTGCGCCAATACGAAGTACTATATATTGGTCGGCCCAAAATAAATCCCGCTCTAGTACTCCCTCAACTGCAACGAGCCTGCCCTCCATTTGAACTCAGATGCGCACCTTTCTAGACTGAATAGGATCCTTCGGCATCTAGAAATAACTCATACCTCCGTTCTCCTCAAATATATGCTTTTCCTCAACCCCGAAACGAACATTCGGGCCAAAGCCTGAATTAACCCCGCATGCAATAACCCGACGATCACCTCACCCTCCCTCTGCGAACCAACGCAATCCTAACAACTCACCACGCTGCCACATTCACACGTCTCTGCCAGCCATGGAAGCTCCATTGCCCGACATGATTCTCGAGGCAGACAGTCCCGCGGGAATGCCAGTCGAGCACTCCGAAGCTATTGCGATCGAGGGCCCCGCAAAGCTTAAGGGACGAGCGAGACTCATACAAGGCCTACAACGAATATCTTCCTCGCCTTCTCTGGCACAATTAGGTCGGAAGAGGACACAAAGTAATCCATATGGTGGAAGGAGCGCATTGTCCTGCGTGAGTCTGGCGTCTCCCAGCTCTCCGCGCAACTATGACAATTCGTACTCCTCTCAATCTTCTGGAGGAGGATACTCCACTGCCCCCACATCTGTACCTAATACACCAGGAGTCGATACACCGTTCTTCGATGGGTCCTTTGGTCGAATGGCTATTCGAAGAAGAGAGCTGAGTTCTATGACTGTCGATAGTTCAGCGGGTCCCCTGTACTCAGACATGAGACCTCACTCTAGAAGTGGCATTACTCCTTTCCAACCCCAATCCGCAATTCCCGAGATTGTGGAAGACTATTTCTCTCTGCCATTGGTGAGAACGAAACGCAGCCCACGACTAAATGTCAATTTCTGGGCAGAATTGCCACATGAGGTCAAACTGTCGATTTTCTCCTTTTTGACCCCAAAGCAGCTGGTACGCGCCTCTTCTGTGTGCAAGGACTTCCACAAAACATGCTTCGATGGACAGCTATGGACATGTTTTGATGCGTCGGAATTTTACATCGACATCCCAGCAGAATCTCTTGCTAAGATTATTGTGGCTGCTGGACCATTTGTGAAAGATCTGAACCTGCGAGGCTGTGTCCAAGTTGAACATTATAAGCGGGCAGAAGTGGTGGTGAAGGCATGCAAGAATTTGATCAACGCTACTCTTGAAGGATGCCGGAATTTCCAGCGCTCAACCCTCCACAGCCTCCTCAAAAGCAACGAGAGATTGGCCCATCTCAACCTTACAGGCCTTACGGCGGTTACCAATGGAACGTGCAGGATTATTGCCCAATCTTGCCCATCCTTGGAAATGTTCAACGTCTCATGGTGTACTCATATGGACACTAAGGGGATTAGGGCAGTCATTAACGGATGCCCGAAATTGAAGGATCTTCGAGCAGGTGAGGTCAAGGGATTCAACAACGTCGACCTCGCGCGGGAAATATTCGAAACCAACAGGCTCGAGAAGCTAATTCTAAGCGGCTGCACAGATATCACAGACGAGGCCTTCCAGATTATACTCATTGGGCAGAATCCAGAAATTGATATTCTAACTGATCTCCCTATGGTCCCTGTTCGGAAACTGCGCCATATTGATCTGAGTCGTTGCAACCGCCTTACCAGTGCTGGCGTAAGGACTCTTGCACATCAAGTTCCTGACCTTGAAGGTCTCCAACTCAGCGGCTGTGTTGCCCTTACCGACAATGCACTTTCCGACCTCCTGGCCACCACACCACGCCTCACTCACCTCGACCTTGAAGAGCTACCCGAGTTAAGCAACTCGCTTCTCTCCGAGCACCTAGCAAAAGCGCCCTGCGCCCCAAATCTCGAACATCTCTCCATTAGCTACTGCGAAAATCTCGGCGACACTGGCATGCTCCCCGTCGTCCGCGCCTGCACCAATCTCCGCACCATCGACATGGACAACACCAAAATCTCCGACCTCGTCCTCGCCGAGGCAGCCGCCATGATCCGTTCCCGCTCCTCCCGTACAACCAGTACCCGTCAGCGCCCACGCATCGGTCTCCGCATGGTCGTGTTCGACTGCCAGAACGTGACTTGGACTGGTATCCGCGAAGTGCTGTCCCGCAACTCAGAGGTCAAAAAGCCAACGGCGACGCACAAAGAAGCCACCTTCCCCACTGAGATCATTAGTCTCAAGTGTTTCTATGGGTGGCAGATGACGGTCAACGAGCATTTGAAGCGTGTTATGAAGGGCGACCTCCCCGCTGCGGGTAGATTGGAGCGCAGATGGGCGGAATACATGATGCTGAATGAGGAAGCTGGAGCTACCGGGGCGGGCCTCAGACGCCGGCGTCGGAGAGCGAGAGAAGCGCAGATGCTGCATGCAGACGAAGAAGAGGGCGGCGTAGGCATGGGCGGTATTGGACGCAGGCGGAGGGCGAGGAGCAATGGGTGTGCTATCATGTGATATGGTGAACTTGCATATTTACTCCCGCTTTTATTTCATTATATTTCTATTATTTGAGGCGTCGGAGCTAGGGGGTTCGCATGCATTTGGTCATGGATGGGGCATCGGCATGGTCAGATAGAGTTTTGGTTAGGACGTAGATAGTATTCTAGTCGTGCATTGTTACGAAATACAGAAGTTCTTATGAAAGGGGCTCGCTTAGCTCAACGTCCAGTCGTGGACGACCACTACCTAAGTTGCGATGTAAGTCGGTGCCTCGAATCTTTGAGGCCTTCTCATTTGATATTAAATTAAATATACAGGTGTTATAGTGTTATTTGTGTTGCTTTCCTCCTTTGGTAACTCCCGAAGTCGTCAATAACCTATTACTCCAGCAAAAGTTCACACCCTTCTCGAGAGCTTGCGCAACACCGGCTCGTACCCAACATTTACGTCTTTCTCAATTTGCTATTGCTTTGATTTGACGCGCTTGATGGTTTCCCGATCGAAGTAGAGGGGTGGTATTCTGCTTTTGAATTTCGAAGCCCGTAATAACATGCGGCATCCCTCGTCACAGACTGCCCAAGTGGTGACATTTAATTCTGATTCCAGTCCGTGATTCTTGTCTCAAAAACACAAGTTTGAAGCTCATTGAAATGTGCCATAAGACGCGGGACATTGTTAGTACCCGAATTTCCAGTAAAGGAGCAAGGTGTCCGCCCCATATCACAAAATCCACCGGCGCCTCGTCACCGGTGAATGTTCACCTCCTCCAAGACCCACACTTAACTCTGCCGAACTTCCGCCGCGGTTCATTGAATAGGTATATACCAAAATAAGCCAAATTATGGTACATATGTGGAAAAAACTCGGCTTACGGTCCTGAATTGACAACCTATGCTTTGGACTTGACAAATTCCCATTGTTTGACTCATCGACAGTCCTTTGCATACTAGGTCCTTTCCTCTGCTGTAACCGAGTGCTTCCTGGGCTGTAATTGTGTTGATACGGTTTGCTTAATATACTTATCCTTCGGGGTGTCCCGGATCAAAATCTTATTTTTTTGCGGTTTTTTGCTGTAGTGAGGTTTGGGTTTCTTTTGTGGGCTGTTTTGGTGTACGGATGGATAGGGGTCTTAATACCAAAAACAGGCTGTGCAACTTGGAACGAGATATTCAAAAAGCTTTGGAATCACATTGTATCAATACTTGTCGTGGCAGGCAGGATCCCCGCTCCTTTACTTTCGATGGTGGGCCCGATATAGCGAATGCTTACAACATTCGATTTTTGGGTGTGCATCAATCACCCACTTAAGGTGGAACATTCTGATAGCCCTCTTTTTAGACTGATACAGCCATTTTGATTGTGATTGATGCATCGTTGCCTATTTAACCGCGCACCTGCAGCAGCTTAAAACTTTTGTATAGAACCATGCAGATAGTAACAGATCAAAGAAGAAGCACCTAGTCACAACGATCCTCACCTTTTGTAAACCCTATGCCATTTCAGAGCCACTTCAAAAGCATCAAATTCTTTTGCCAAACGTTTGCCCTTCACTCGCTTCTGGAAGGGTCGCTTGTCTGGTCCCTCCTTCCCCCAAACCACATTCACCGGCGTCTCCACGTCACGTTCTCGTTCTGGGCTCTGCCCGCCTCCTCCTCGCCAACTTCATCTTGACACCACCCAGCACGAACATCGATCCAGACTTTAACAACCTCCACGAGAAAGGCCAACCCTCACGATGCCTGCCACCAACTCTCGCAAAGGTGGCAAAGCCAAGGTACGAAAGAAGACGCCTCTTTGGTATCGCCACACTGCTAACGCGCAAGAAAAGGGGAACGATGAAGTTGCCATCACTTCAGTCAACACCGAAGTACCTACCGACGCTAGTGAATTGGGATTTCAGCATGGATGTAAGTGTTCCACTGGACTTGGGACATTGTTCTTGTGCTTATCCGAGCTTGTAATAGCAAAAGACGAGGCTCTGGCTGCAGCTCTCAGCAGATCACCACCCTCTATTGCCTTCGTCACGAAACCACGCATGCTTTCGCGTTTGTCGTCAGCAAAGAAGACCATCGTTGGTATCATTCTACCCCCAAAGAAGGCAACTACCTTTCATTCGTTTGGGAAGCTGCCACCTGAACTACGGACGAAAATCTGGAAAACCGCTGTTCCTGGTCCTCGTGTTGTTGAGATCAAGGTCAAGGTTATCACGTCCAAATACACTGGCCACATTCGTGGCATGCATTTCGACTCTACGACGCCAGTGCCAGCAATGCTTCATGCCTGTAGGGAGTCTCGTGATGAAGCCTTGCTCCACTATGAGCTTGGAATGAGAACACAGTACGTTGAATCAACCGTTTTTGCCTAGTGAATTCGAAATTAAAAGGATTGAGAATGTCTCATAGCTTCTGGAACATTGTCCTCACATGCTTGGCTCCAGAGAACCCCATACTGACTTATCAATAGCATATCTGGACCCCGCGTTTACGTCGATTTCACCAAAGACATCATCTACTTTGGCGACGACAACCTTGGCAAGGGCTTCGCACTTTCCTCCATGCTCCGCGACATGCCAGAGAAAGAGCTGTCAAAGATCCGCCACCTCGGAATGTCCCAGCTTCTCTTCGACTGTAATCACATGTGTAACGGACACGTCCTCATGGATTTCCGGTCTTTGTGCTGTCTTACACTTGCGATGGAGAGAGTATCTGCTTCAAAGAGCAAGTACGTTACGTTTATCCAGCCTGGTGACCAGGACACGACTGTGGTCGATCTCGAGTTAGGTGATGACGACGAGGAAGGCTCAATCTGGCCTGACGAGGTTGAGGAAATCATGTACGATGTTATGAGTGAAGCCTTCGAAAGCCACGGTCGCGAACCCCCCAATATCAAGTTCAGGGCACTCATCGGAACCGACAGGAGGGGGCGGAAGGGGAAGGGGAAGGCCATTCGAATTTGATCGTGTATGGTGTGGTGCGGTATGTGAGGAAGAAAAGCAATTTGTCGACTTATAGCACTTTCTGGGAGGAATTACAGGGGAATTATGGCTTTATGATTTGCTACACACGGGTACGGGGACTCTACGATATAGTATGACGGAACAAAAATACGAATACACTTGCTTAGGAGATTATAAAATAAGAATATAAGCGGCAGCATTCTAACACTAATATAAAGAATATACTTCCGGTCGTGCACTTGATTTGATTTATAAATCTAATATACGCAGCTTATTTAAGTGATATTAACTAGTATATAACATTTTTATTAATATATTTTAATACGCCCTCTTTTAAATAATTAAATAA
>QGMK01000996.1:0-14476 GCA_007825345.1 Lachnellula suecica
AAACAAAACATACCCCCAACCACCAAAATGGCCACCACCAAGCAAAGACTGGCGCTCGCCATAATCGACTTTCTCAACACCTCGCTCACCGACGGCACCCTCAGCGAAGACGACCGCGAAAGCATCGAAGTAGCCAGCTCCTGCATCAGCGAGTCCTTCAAAGTCGACCCCACCGACGCAACACCCAAAGACCCGCAGGGCCTCCTCAGCATCTACGGCGTCTTCGACAAAGCCAAGTCTGCCCCAAAAACTTCATCTGATGAGCAGAAGAAAGAGGCCGAGGCGCTTAAGAGCCAGGGCAATGCCGCCGTCGCGGCCAAGGAGTACGGCAAGGCTATCGAGCTGTATAGCAAGGCGCTGAAGCTGGTGCCCGGCAACCCTATCTACCTCTCGAACCGCGCAGCTGCGTATTCAGCGAGCAAAGACCACGAGTCTGCGCGTGCGGACGCCGAGGCGGCTGTGGCCGCCGACCCGTCATACACCAAGGCCTGGAGCCGCCTCGGGCTGGCGAAGTTTGCGCTGGGCGATGCGCAGGGCAGTATGGAGGCGTATGAGCAGGGCATCAAGCACGAGGGTAATGGAGGCAGCGATGCTATGAAGAAGGGTTACGAGACTGCAAAGAAGCGGGTTGAGGAGCTTGCGAAGGATGATGGCGATGAAGACGAGATTGCGGAGCGCGGAGCTCCTGGAGGCGGTGCTGGCGGCATGCCTGATTTGGCTTCGATGTTTGGTGGCGGTGGTGCTGGAGGTGGTGGCATGCCCGATCTTAGCAGCATCATGTCGAACCCGATGTTTGCGTCTATGGCCCAGAACCTGATGTCCAACCCCGATGCCCTCAACAATATTATGTCGAACCCACGTATCCGCGAGATGGCTAGCCAGTTCGGTAGCGGTGGAGCCGGTGGAGCCGGCGGTGCAGGTGCAGGAGCGGGAGCAGGAGGTGCTCCAGGTGGTGGTGGAATGCCGGATTTGGCCAGCCTGATGCAAGATCCCTCCATTGCTGAAATGGCTCGTAACATGATGGGCGGTGGAGCACCAGGAGCAGGTCGTGGTGCCGGAGCTGGCCGTGGAGCTGGTCAATGATAAGAGTTCTACCTTTTATCATGAAGTTTACGGTTCTACGAAATGATACCAAGGCGCCTGAAGGGATGGATAGATAGAGGCATAACGCCGCTAATTGGAAATGCAATGGTACCTCTCTCATCGTTCTGGACTGTAAGAAAGTGAAATGTGTACAACAATTCCATCAAGAGGGCGGCAGAATTGGTCGCAGATGTCTTTGGTTGCTGTCTGCCAAATATTTCGCACACATACAGTGGCAACTTGCAAGACTTCAAGAAAAATCAGGAATAATTTCGTAAGCTAACAACTAAGTGCTGACAACCTTCCTACCTCTTTACCTCCGCTTAAAAACATAAAAGTCGCAAAATGCCAACCAAACGCTATCCACCGGGTAAACAGGCACATTTTGATACATCTAGTAATGCAAACAATGCAGTTAAGTCCACCCATATCTCTTTAATATCAATATCCACAATGAAAACACCCCATATTTTGCTGCCATTGCCGTAATTTTGCGTATCGAAAAGGAACAGACCGTACGGAACGTCAGAACAGAGCCAAAAGAGACAGGGGGAATCGTGGAGAGAACTGAGCTTGCATAGCTGACTCGTATTTCAAGAGTCGTTAATTCATAAATCATACAAAGGAGTCGCTGGAAGTGAGCACGCCTAGAATGTTGTTAGCTCTTGATGAACAATCAGATTAGGGGCAGAAACGGACAGAAATCACTAAGAACACCAGATATACATATCGACTAAGAGCCTGGAGCGAATGTGATTCCACCCGAGACTCGTGGAACGCCTTCGGCAGGGGTTGTGACGGGAGCGGTCGGTCTTTCGTCAGAGGTTGATGCTTCACCGGACGTGGTGGCTGCTGAAGCAGACCCCGATGCAGCGTTATCTGCAGCCCGATGTTTCAAGCGCCAATGCCGGGTTCGTCGGGGGCGAGTGCGAGTCTCTTGAGATGCTGGAGGATCACTTGGAGCAGAGACTCGACGACGTTGCTGTTGGATGTTAGTGAAGATTATTTTGGTTCAATAAGTAATATTTACCATGCCTGAGTTTGGCAGCAGCGGTTGGCCTTCTCCAGAGCTGACTGCAGTCATATCCGAATCTTGAGCCCCATCCTGTGAGCTTTGAATTCGATTCGGAGGTTCACTCTTGGTCATGTTTCTTCTAGAGAATCTGGCACGCTTGAACTTAGGCTTGCTATTTCCAGATCCTTCAGCTTCCGTCAATGGTCCAACCCCCGCGGAGGTAGACTCGTCTCCCGTTCTTGTATCTATGGCCATTAGAGATCTACCGCCCAGGGATTGAAGTGACCTACCATCTGACTGAAATCTGATCATCTTTTTGCCAGCCTTCTTACTCAAACTTGCTGCTTTACGTTCTTCCTTCTCTAGCTTCTTTTGCAGTTTCGCAGCCTCTTTGGTGACCGACTTCGCAATAGAGTCGGATACTTTCGACTTCAATTGAAGTGGTACAAATTCGGGGGCATTGGGCTTCAGCTTGGATCCCTTTTCTAGTCAGCCATCGAAAAAGCGTATCGGGGTTTGCTTGAACTCGGAAGGGAAGATCACGTTGGACTTCCAGAGTGTGGATATAATATAGTAATGTTGGGTAGATATTTATTTAATTGATATTCAGAAAATCAGGTTATGTTGATCGTAGCATACTTGCTAGTCAACTCTAGCAGCTCTCAAGTTCAGCACCGGGAGGGAAGTCTTATTCATCTCCGCGGCTTACCTCTCGCTTGTGATCACTCGAGGATTTCTTGCCATCGTTTTCCTTGTTGGCATCCTGTCCTGATGAACGACTGTCACCCGTAGTCTCCATGGTCTCCATGGCTTTTGATAGTTCTGCTTTGTGGTGAGCAGGGCTGAGATCATTCACGATGTCCGTCTTCCGCTTATCAGGGCTTCGTGATCTAGACCGTTCGCTTTCAGGCTTTACGAAGACTTGTTTGGACCATAGATCATGGTATTTGCCTCTTGAACGGATCAGGTCATGGTGGGAACCTTGTTCGACAATCTTGCCGTCCATAACAACCAGGATATGATCGGCTTTCATGATTGTTGACAATCGATGTCTGTGCAGGTTAGCATTGAGCGAATTGCCGGTTTCTTGAACCTACGCTACAATGAAAGTTGTTCGTCCTTTGCACAACGTATTGAAACCTTGCTGTATTAATTCCTCGGTTCCGGTATCGACAGCACTGGTAGCTTCATCTAGCAGTATAAGTTCAGGGCGTTTGAGAATGGCGCGAGCAATAGCGACACGTTGCTTCTCGCCCCCAGATAATTTTCTTGATTAAATCAGCACAAAGCAAAGACGTAGAAGGGTTCCAACTCACACGCCGTTAGGTCCAACCATAGATCTATAGCCTGGAAGGGTTGTTAGCTGGCTTCGACCCTGTTGTAGTTACTAACGGAACTTACCATCAGGGAACGTCAAGATTTTGTCATGAATAGCAGCGGCTCTGCAAGCTTCATAGACCTCTTCATCGGTAGCACTAAGGCGAGAGTATCGAACGTTGTTCATGATAGAATCATCGAACAGTGTCGGGTCTTGAGGCACAACGCCAATCTTCTCTCGGAGACTAACATCGTCAGAATCCTCAGATAATGTACTTGTATCGGCAAGCTTACCTAGAAATCGTGACATCACGAATATCTTGGCCGTCAATAGAAATTCCACCAGCATTGACGTCGTAGAAGCGACCAATCAATTTGAGAATAGTGGACTTTCCGCCTCCTGTCTCACCTACCAGAGCGACTGATTTACCCGGTGGAACGATAAAGGTGACATCCGACAGCGTAGGCTTCCTCTTATCATAAGCAAATGAAACACGGTCAAATTTAACTAGGCCTTGGCTCAATTTCATTGGCTTCGCATTCGGTGAGTCGTTAATGGTTGGCTTAGTCTGAAACAACTCCAACAGGCGTTCAGCGTCCATCAGACAGTAGGAGATAGACCTAAACATGTTGCTGAAGAAGAATAGAGGGCCTGTACTGTCAGCAGTACATCGATTTACGGATTTGAGTGAGGCTTACCTGAAAGTTGCCCCCAATACGCAAGCAACATTGCAAGCTTCCCCACAGTTACCCTGTTTGATATGACTTGAAAACCGCAGAGGGCAAGCGCCCCGAATAGGCCGACAGATACAATCAACGCTTGAGCCAAGTTGATTGTTAGAGAAGACATGTCGTAACCCATCTTGTGCTTTAAGTGGTCCTTAACCGCTGGTGCAACTTAGTGATTGAGACCAGAGTCAGGGGAAGTGTTATCTCACCAGAAGAATATCTATGTTGCTCGTGAGGGATATTATTGAAAAGCTAGCCACATTAGCAACAACGGCTTCTGTCGGTAACCAAGTACTTACACTAGCAGTGCTCCATCCTTCGAGTGACGAGTAACCGACTGTCCATTCTTTCCGCATAAGGGTGATGTAGTCCCGGCGAATTTGAGCTCGCTGGCTGACGAGTTTCGTTGTAATGTAGAAGTACGAAATGGCGGTTAAGGCTATTATGAGTCCCATGTAAGGACCGAAGATAGCCCATAGGTATGCGACAGCAATACCAAGATCAATGAACATTGGTACGACTTGGAAGCAGATAGTATCTAGCAGTTCAGCAACATTCTTACCACCATTAATAGCATTGATAAGGTCTGAACTTGTTTTGCTGTCATGGAAGTCCGATGAGAGAGTCATGATATGCGCATGAGAAGCAGTGCATAGTGCATCATACGAGTACTGTTCCACTGGAATCCAAAGCCATTGCTGGATCCAGTGAATGGCTCCACCACGGATGAGGAAAAGCAAGAGAGCATATACCCCAATAGACATCCAGACGGTTTGTTCGTGATCTTCAAAAGTCAGCTAATCATAATGACAATCGAGCCTAGAGAACTTACCTCCTTGAGCATACTTTGTCAAAGTATCGATCATTACACCCATTTGATAAGGAATTAAGGCATTCAATGCATTTGTCGACAACAAGCATACTACGACGAAAGCAGCTCGAATTTGGAGAGTTCTGTTATGCGCGGGCCAAACATATGGAAAGAATACCTTAGATTTAGGTTAGCATGTTTGAATGGGAGGTGTCATCCTACTTACAGTAAAGCCTTTTGCGTATGTGAACCAATTACCGTCCTGTTTCAAGCGCTTCTGGATCATATTCTTCGCCTTGCGTTCCTTCTTGATATAGCTATCTTCGCTGGGGTCGTCGGATGAATCAGAATCTTCAGCTGTTTGATCTGTACTTCCATACCCATTACCATTTGTATTTGCAGGTGTAGTCGTAGAATCCTCTGAGCTGGACGGTTCTGGAGCAAGTTTCTTCCTGAGAAGTGACTGGCGTTCTGCATCGCTGTTATCGTATTTCTTCTTGTCGTTGCGGAGTCCGAAATACACTGCAGGTAAGAGAATGAAGATGCAAATTCGCAGGACTCGGATGATAATTTCAATATAATCGAAGGCAGATTCGGGCGAGTGAACAACATTTGAGAGGGCGAGTAGAGTAATTTCCGAAGCGCTTCCTACAAACCAGGTCCCGTAGTATGGGTACCAAACGGGGAATTTGGTGTCCGTCAGGGCGAGGACCTGGATTCCGAAAACGATCGCGGAAGCTATGAGGTAGACCTAGGTGCGTATTAGCATATATTGAGGCTCCAGTCTCAGCACAATTTGGATTATTCACCACACGGTCTTCTCCGGCCACCCAATTGGAGGTAGTGAGGCCGTCCACAAGCACAGTAACAGTTTCTGCAAGCTATTACGTCTGTTAGCAAGCCCATTCGCGGCGGCATACGAGCTTGGGGTACCCGTACATAGCTTCCAGTAACAGCGAGAATCAAAGCAAGAACCACATCTCGACGAACGGCCGAATCCCGAATTCGAAGGGACTTGGTTTGAAGGGTGCAGACAGTGATTGCCGAGGCGAAGATGAAGTATAGGAAGACCAAAGCTGGGTATGTAAAATGAAGGGCTTTGATGGCGGTCAGTATCTAATGTTATGTTAGCCATTGCGAGGGCCAGATGTCTGATGTTTCGATGGGGCTGTCAAAGCCAAAGGGAACTTGCCTCTGGGTGGTTGGACGACGCCATGATATGTGCCCCGATGGATGAGACCATCGATGGAAGAAGAAGACGCTACAAGCAAGGACCCGGCGGGTCAAATATGTTCTGCTGCGGATGCTGTCAGAAAAGAGCGACGGTAGGCAAGTGGGTGGAGGAAAAGTTGAAAGGCGAGGGAAAGTACAAGTCAAGTGCAACGGGCTAGCAAGGGCAAGGCTAGAGGAAGACGCAGGAAGGAGCGATGAGGCTGACAACGTGACTCGTGGCAAGAAAAAAAGGTATCAAGCCGCGATTCACCTCCTACAAAGAAAAAGGGGAAGGTGCAGCCTCGTCCTATTGCCAACCGAACACAAAGCCCAAGGCAAACCAACAACACCGCAACGCCAGGCTCCACAGCCAATGAGCGGCATGCATCAAGACACAGGAGGGCTCCTCCGTGAGGCAGACACCAAATACGCGGCGACAAATAAAGAAAAGAGGCGAAAGTACCTGGTTAAGTCTCGGATATCAAAGGGCTATGTCTATGGCACGGCAATGGCAAAGGCAACGACAATGTACTGGTACTCGGTGAGAGTGTTTGATTCCCTGCTAGTCATCAGTCACCACTAACACTACATAACCTCTTGTCTTCGTTGCCTAGCTGAGTTTCAGCCTTTTCGTCCGATGGAAGTCGGTCACCGCACTGTCTGACGACGGCGACGGATATATGTGCTCACTGCTCTCTGCTCACGATTCTTGCAGCACGCGAGAAATGAATCAAGTCAGAGGAAGGCTACTCCGACGACTTTGGCCTGGTCTTGTCAGCTCGAGGCCGTCTCGAATCACAGTCCCGGATGGCTGTCAGCTGGCCGGGTCAATCCCGTAAGCTGGATGGATCTGAATGGATCTTGTTCTGGAGGGGTTGCACAATTCTAATGCTATCGTGCTGTGCAACTCAGTCGCGGATGAAATGGGAATTGGATGGGCATCGCGGACATTTTCAACCCTTCTGCTCCCCAACCCGGGCGCCAGAAAGCATCGTCCACGACGATCCCAAACCTGCCGCTGCTTCGGAGTCGAATCACGGACCTCCCTGGCGCGCCTGGGCGGCTTTTTCTCTATTAGGTTGCAGACGGCACATGTACATTGATCGTGGTCAACCTCTACCCCAGATGAGGATGTACGGTTCAGGGCGCGCAGCGGGGCAAGCATCAGCAACAGAAGGAAGAGACATGATTATGGCCCCGCCGAGATCGCCTCTGCGCGTCTAGGCTGCACCTGGGGGCAATTCTCCTGTGCAATAGCGGTCAGAGTTCATACTGGTTGGGGTCGCCGCTCAATGAGAGGCCAGCTGCAAAGTGAGGATTCAAAGCGCTGGACGTTGATTGTCGGCAGCCACTAGCAACGGTGAGAGGAGGAGGCAAAGCGTTCGTTGCCATGCCTGCCCCGACGTTGCAGAGCATAGTATTAAGGTCCAGCTGGTTGAGCTGGGACAATTACAGCACAGCAGAAGCTATCGGATGGGCCGTTGTGGCCTGTCTTGTGCAGTTGCGTGTCACAATCAAATCCCTGCGAGCATCTTGAAGCTCAAAAAAAGAAAAAAAGCAACCGCACACTGCATTGCTCCATCCCTTCTTCTCCTTCTCCTGCAGGTGCAGGTTTCTCGGACGCTGCAAGAAAGTGCCGGGAGACCCATCAGGGAAGGCGCGCTTTTCCGACCCTTGTAGATCGTCCCCCATCTAACACACTGTTGCATCTTTTGTCTTCTTTCCTTCTTCCTCGACGTCCACCATTCCCCATTCATCTCACAATAAACTATCCGTACCTCTTCAACAAGCTGGCGAAGTGGCACGGCTGTCTTTTCCCGTTGTCACATATGCAAACCCGGCGTCATCGGAAACTCTCGAGCGGGGACAAGTTTCTCTCACGAGGGCCATGTTGCATTCCCCTTTCGTGATTTGCACCATGCGTGTCGTGTGTTTTTGCCTATGGTCGGCGGTGCTATTTCTTTCCTTGCCTTTGATCCAGCATCTGGCCAACCGGAAAATCCGGGAACAATTTCCTCACCTCCAATTATCTGCATTCGATTTCTTAGTCCACCATGGGGCAGTGCTCATCGCGGTATCTACGGACGCTTCAGAACTCTGAGCGGGGTGCTTCAACAGGAGCTGTCTCCATAGCGGCCAGATTCAACAGCCAAGCGCAATTAATTTGGCCATGCCGCGGTGCAACCCCAGGTTCTCAATTACTGATTGTGGCTATAACGTGTTGCAAATATTGGTGTTCGTTGAAGAAACCGGCAATCATTCCACTGTGGCCACACTCTTTCGGGGCGAATCAATCCCATGTTCTGATTTCACATGCGAGATGCCGTCCCACAATGCATGGAAACCCTGTCAGACTGACCCGCGGGGGTGGAAACCCCTCCATCGAAGCTCCCCACTGGATCGATAACTGAACTGGCTGGGGAACGGCCTCATTGACAGGTTCCCAATGTCTGCACGTCAGTCCACCCACAAGCCTCTCAGCTTCCTTGCATCATCTGAAGGCGTTGGTGCATTCTTCAACTCCCCTTGCCAAGGAACAGTAAGACATCAAAGCGCCCGAGAAGCCTTTCCTTGTAGATCCAGGGCGATATTTCGATGCTTCATGGTCAGGGTGAAGCCGAGGCTCTATGTACCCCCAACCGCTCATGGTGACACAGAAAAAGCGGTGACCTGGCTCGCGATTTCCTTCCAAACGCCACCATCCAGCAAAAAAACATTTAAACGATTATTCCAATTGGTCCGATAACGCGAATTTTGGAAAATTTCTGTGTGTAGTGCCAACTCAATTCGTTGTGTCTATTCATGTGACATGGAAGAGGTACGCCGAGCTCAGTTTTCATCACTTTCACAGCGTAGTCAGTAGCAAAGGTTTGGTTCGCAAGCACTATGAAATATTCTGATAAAGAACCTCAATATTTTTGACTACGAACCTAAAGTATCCGAAAAGGTTTCAAGAATGGAAATACAACCGAAAAACGCCTCATAATTCGTTACAATACCCAACACCATACCACGAAATGAAAAGCAGAATGCCTCTCAACCTGCTATAAACGCCAACGCCAAACCCAAACACAGCAAATTAAGTTCCAGAGTGCTCAATGACCCATCCGAAAACGAGATGACGAAAGAAGTGAAGGTCTCCGAGCAATAAACACCCGGTGCTCGCGACCAGAACAAAGAACGTAAATGCTCAGCATGCTTGATGAAGACGGATCCCAAAGTTACGATGCATATCTGAACGACCAATCAATCTCCCTTTGATCGTCCTCCTTCACTACCTCGGGAACGGAACCTTCTGGGGATTCGCCATTCATTTGACTTTGGTAAGCAGAGAATGCGTTCGTAAGGACTTCTGCATCGACTTTTGGTTGCGCAGGTGCGGGGGCGCCAAACGACATAACCGCGGCGCTGGAGGTACTGGACTTCTTAGTGTGACCGCGCGATGTTGTGAAATAGAAAGGTTGGTTTTGTGCGGACGGTAGGGAGAAAGTGCTGGATTTGTTAGATTGATTGCTTTGGGGGAAGCGTACGGAGACTGACTTCTGAGACTGAGACGACGGTCCACGCGGTGCTCCCATGGGGTTGTGTTGACGATCATGTGCTGCCGACGACCAGTTCGGAAGGGGTCTATGGCTCAGGGTTGTTGCGACGCTCTGGGGCTGCTGAACCTCGAATGAGAACACTGAGGCAGGAGAGGCTAGCTCTGAGTTGGTTTGGCTTTGCGAATGAGTCTGGAGCGGAGGCGCCATGGAGGATGTGTTGGCACGAGGTTGACTATGGCTGCTATTACTCCGGGGTGCGCCGTTGAAATAAGAAGGTGACGACGCGCGATTTCCGTCAAATTCAGCGAAGTGTTCTTGCATAACCGCTGTGGGATACACTGGGCTAGGATTGGCTATAGTACGCTGAAGGCTTTGGTGAGTACGAGCTCTAGTATCTTCTCTGGCGTTTGCCTTTTGGCTTGTTGTCGCGGCCGTTACACCTTGTTTCTGTAGTAGTTGAATCAAGCTCGAAACGGCGGGTCCACTACTGGCAAGTCTGTTCGTTGCATCCAAGGTGAAAGCAGGAGAATCTGCTCGAAGCTGGCTCGTAGCGATGCTTTGCTTCACCGGAGACCTAGCACGCTTGATCGGACCGCCAAACTGCAGGGAAGAAACATTGTTTGCGGCAAACCCAAAGTCATTAAAGCCACCTACCGGCGTTGGGGTGTCGTGTAAGTGCGAATAGACACTCGGGCTTGCGCCGCTTGAACTTGCTACCGTCTTCTGGAACTGGTTCAATGCCTTGAGGTTGGTTTCTGTACGGTTCTTCGCTGCTTTTGCTCTCTCTGGTCGGTTCTGGAACATCTTGTAAGCATCTTCCGGGGTGACCTTTGTTCTGGTAGATATAGCCGAATTGACTCTGCTGCCGGCAGGAAAGAAAATATCATCGTCTTCCTCTTCGAAGCCCATAGCAGCCATGTGTTTTGCCTGTTTGAAGATGATATACTTCTCTTTCTCCAAGTCTGTACCAGGAAATGTCGGCAGATAATCTTCATCGTCCATCATGTCCTCAAGCTTAGAGTCGTAGTCGTTTGGCCGAGCAGTGCTGGCACCATTGCCGACACCATCACCGGGATCCTGGTAGCCGTCATTCCACGTTGCGACTTTCGAATGGAACCGCTTTCCTACCATGTTAAGGTCCTTGATCGGTTCCTCGCCACTACAGATATGTATGGCATAAACGTCCTCCAGTCGAATCCTAGGGTTGAACTTCGCCATCTGAATATAGCGAGACATGAGCTTAAACTCAGCACTTTGCCAGCTCAGATCCTCGGGCTTTTTGTATTCCATCATCTCCGCAAACTGCATCGCCAATTCTCCTGCATCGCCCAACTGAAAGAGATGCCCGCAGTCGCCATTCCCACGTTTAAGCACCGTCCTGATATTAATGATTGGCTTGTCCACCGTCATCCTGACATTCCTGAGAATCATCTCCCGATATAGATCGAAGTACAGCTTTTCCGCCGAGCCGTCCACAGGCCAATGCACCCAGTCCCCATTCACCTGCGCGTCGATAGCGGGGTACCGCAGGTCGCCGGCGCGGAACTCGAGGCGGCGACAGAGCAGCTTTCTTGCGCCGGCCTTGTGATCTAGCATAATCTGCAGGGTCTCGACGAACCATTCGAGCGTCGTGTCGTCGTCCATGATGATGTCGTCGAGGTGTCTTTGCACGAGAGGACGTCCGTCGATATCGTAGTGAACGACGGTTAGAGGGCGAGGTTTGTTGGGGCCATCGTAACTGCTGTCAGCCAGGTGGGCACGAATGTCGACGAGGGCGGCGGCGGCGGACAGCATAAAGGTTGGCTGTTTGGGCGCGAGGACGGATGGGTGAGCGCGTGGGACTGCTGGTGCTAGGGCTAGATGCGTTGCCATGGCCAGTGATTTGCTATTGTACTTGCCAAAGCCAGCAGTATTGTTGCAAGATGGTGTAGCAAGATGGTGGTTGTGTTGTGTTGTGGAGCTATAGATCTATTTTCAGGAACGGACTTTTTGCGGTGGGCAATTTAGGCCGAAGATTGAATATATCTTGCAATCGGACTAGGCTCAAATAATCGGTAGTTCGATATTCCAGCCAGGTTGGGTGAATCTGAAGACGAACTTAAGTGATGTGTATTTTTTGTAATATGTGAGTCGAAGATTTCACAACGAATCTTGTTCAACGCGTGTTGGGTACGCCGGGACTTTTCGACTTTGGAGCTTGAGGATAGAGACGAAATCTCAGCAGTATTACCTGCGTTTTGAGTGTTCTTTTAATCTTGTGCGAGTCCAGAAGTTATAGGGCTATTTTTAATCCTTTGCCAAATTAGTGCGAGCCCGTTCGCGGACACTCCCGTCACTAAGCCCCCCTTTCCTTTCTCGATCTGGATTGCCGATGTCATTGCTCGAGCGAGAGTATCAAGAATGATGGCCTGATAAAATACACGAAATCGTCATACTATTCCTCTTTGTTTTCATGATATTCAATTCTGTAAATGGACGGGGACGCTCTGAGTCCAACTTGGGAGCAGTCACTTCAATACTTGCTGAGAAATGAAGGTGGGAGTGAGAAAGTAAGATATCACAAGCGGTACTTTGAGGTCGTTGTGCTGATCCCAGAGCTTGTATACTACTACATATCGTTGCTTTATAGCAAGCACAAAATGGCGGGGTAAAATAGGGGTTGACGGGTAAAAATAACCGAATGAGTTTGGGTTTAGATATTCAAAGTCCAATGGAAAATCGCAGTAAAGGCACACTAATTGTATCTGATGTGAGAGAGAAACAGTACGAAAAGATGGTATCGGAAAAACCACAAAGCGTTTTATGAGGCATTTAATAGCTTTTGCGAAGTCCTTCTCGTCATCGGGGGGCAAAAGGTACGAAGGTGGCTTACCTTTTTATCTTCGTCCTTTTAGAAACCCTAATCTCTAGAGGAACAGTTTACAATTCCAGATCTCACAATTTATGGATAGACAATTCAATCTCCCTGTGTCCAGCCCTAACTGACATCTACTGATTCCATTCGCCCTGTCATAACTGTGCTTGACTCACCAAAATCGCTGTGGCGTTGTGAATGGCTATTTGGCTAGCCTTTATCTAGCTGTTGGCTTCATCTTCAAGCACCAGTTGCCTCCCCGTTTCTACCTTGGTAACAAGCGCCCTTCGTTCTCGCCACCTCCCACTGCTTCAACCCCGTCTAGAAGTCTTCATCAGGCCAAAGGACTAAAAAGAAGTGTAGGTACGTCGCCAAAAGGATAGTCGAGCATACACATAGTGCCTGACCACTAACAGACCTGCAGACATCGGATAGTTTCTGAAAGTCAGCGCACTAACACAACCATCGACCACCAACCGAAACGACCACCATGCCTGTCTCCTACCACAGCCCCAGCCGTCCAAGCACTCCGGCACCCCCATATGCTAGTACCGAAAGCCTACGCCTCGACCCTCCAAAGTTCTTCACCCTAATGATCGAAGATCCCAACAAACTCGCATCAACCCCATGCCCCGAACTTCACAACGCCGCACGTGGCAACGACTGGCAACTCAATCCCTCCGACGCCATCTTCCGCGTAGACCAAGACCCGCGATGCTGGCCCGCCTGCTGCCCCGTAATCAAACAAATCACGGCCAAGACACCCACGCAGAGAGCGCTCTTCTCCGTTGAGGAGCGCATCAAGCGTGGTGTGCGCGAAAACAGCAAGTTCCGTGGTCTTACGGGCAAGCTCCTCGTCGCGCTTTATCCTTCAATCTTTTATATGGATAAAATGAAGACTAACACTGATAAGTTCTGGTACTGCCTGGGAGAGATTGTGCCAGAGATGGGCATTCTTCCGGAGAAAGAGCATTTTGTGCATGTGACGGGCAACTTGGCAGTTATTGAGAAGGGACTACTAGAATGGAATGGGAAGGAAGCGGCGGGTGTGTTCGTTTGTGGTAATGCGTACTTCAGGGTTAGTAAGGCAATTGGGATTCAGTGGTTCCAATACTATAGCGGGAGGAAGATTCATGATGATATTATTCAGTACGGTGCTCAGGTCTAGACTGATCAGGATGTCAAGAGGATTAGTGCAGGTATTTGCGGTGGACTGAAGAGTCCTGCTCTTAGACTGACTGCTCTTGAAAAACTTGGTTTTCGTGCAGGGATCACAATCAGGCTTAGCTTTGCTGATATTTGGTTGCAAAATGGTCATGGATAGGAGTTTGCGGTATGCATGCGAAGAAATATATTCAAGTAACTTCTACACTTTGAGTGCAATTGAATCACACTACTTGGATAACTGCAACATATTTTTAACAGCATTTCATTCACAGAACAGATCACAACGTCTATGACCTACCCAAACATGATTGAATCGATATTGGAATGCCTCACCATACCCCACCCAACCTGTATTGACTGTTTCTACCGGAGCGCATCTCCTTTGATTTTGGTCCCCCTACCCAGCATCTAACCTTGATACAGCACAGCAGGTAAGTTTTCAGAATGATGTGAACTTGGTCTTGGTCACAAATGATACAAGAGCTAACTCTTTAAGCCACCAACAGCACAGCCTGACGTCGTATTCCAGACTCAAGATTTCCCACCAAGGACACAGCCCCCATTGGAACTCCACGATGACTTCCTTCTACCTCGAGGCCGACGAGAACTTGTAAGTTAAGCAACGAAATTTGAGTTCTTTGCAACCCCACCTGCCATCTTCCAAAGAGTCCAATACTAACTTGCAAATTCTCCAGCCCAACCTACGCCAACGAAACTCCACCCCGCTACGCAAGCCGCGAAAATCT
>QGMK01000997.1:0-14468 GCA_007825345.1 Lachnellula suecica
TTTTATGGAAGAAGAGGCTTTGAAAGGGTATCCTAGAGTTGAAAGTCTAAAGAGAGGCAAATGAGTGTGGTGGACTAAGATCCAAGATGGTGGTGTTGTTATTTAGAAGAAGAAGTGTGGAGTTGAGGAGATGGGTGGGGCTTTGTATGTTTGTTTACCGGCTATTACTATTGACAGCAGATATTGAATGGAATACTGGTCATTTTTGCCAGCTCGAGGGAAAATGGTGAATATTACCTTCGTATCATAGCAAATAATAGCTAGGGAGTCACAAAAATATTCAATTGCAGCATTTCACATACATTTCACAACATCAGGTTTGGCATCGACGCAAACAAAGGGGGGTATTCACGTGACCATGCGCGTGGTGCTAAGTTTCAATATGGACGAAGAATATGGACGAAGAAGTTCACGAGCAAAACTAGAGATTGGTTGCTTGGTGAGCTCCTGTATAATCATTTCGTATGTTCAATGGTAAGGAAGGCGGATGTGAACGCGACGTGAAACTTGACATTGGCCAAAAGGGGCTGCCACAGTCGAATATTGGGAATACTAATGGAATCAAAACCAGAAGATACAAGGATCTGTTTTGCAGACGGGAAACAGGAATGTGTGGTTTACAAAACCTGGCCTTCTGATTATTGCGAGGCAAATGTGGAAATATTGAAAACAACGCGTGAAGTACGGGAAGACGGCAAGCTAGACACAGAAAATGGACTTGATATCAATATCAACAGAAAGCATGAGTACTCGTACTTTACTCTTTAGAACACGCGACTTCTGCCCCAACTCTGGTCCAACTTTGGATGATAGAAGTGAAGAGTGAAGTAAGTGTAAGCCCACACCTGGTACGAAGGTGAATAAAGCAGTCGAGAGTCGAGACTGCCTCGCGTCTAAGTACACTACGCCACCGCATCGCACCGCATCGCATCCAACGCGTGCGTTCCACAAGCGCTTCGACGACGCGATTACTCCACCACCACAACCACCTCGAGCCTCCAAAGTGCAGCACAACCAGCGCAACCAGCACAACCAGCACGCCAACCACTCTTCTACCTACAAACAACACCACCACGAACTTCTTGATCCCCCGTCCCATAAAAACTTCACCTTCCGCACTCAAACTGTAGCTGGAGCGCCCCCTCCGAGATGGCTCGGCGCCATGCTGAGAGCGTAGCCCAGGAACCCCAAGGCGCCAGTTTGGTCTTCAACGAACCGCTGTCATGGCGCGCAGGAAAACCCATTGCGACCGGCGAGCTGCTGAGGAGGCTCGATGCGCTCTCGAACGAGCTGCGTGAAATGGACCAGGAGGAAATCGACAAGGACTCGCTCACCAAGGTCGCAAAGGAGCTTGCGGGGCAGAACCTCCTGAGCCACAAGGACAAGGGCGTGCGCGCTTTCGCAGCATGTTGCTTGGTAGACGTCTTGAAGCTTTGCGCCCCAGATGCGCCTTTCACTGGGTCCCAATTGAAGGTGAGTTTCATAGATTGCAGCCAGCAGCGAGCAAGGCGCAGCTAGCTAACCGATTGCGCAGGATATTTTTACCTTGTTCATTACTTCCATACTACCAGCCCTCTCAGATCCGTCCAATGCCTATAATACCCAGCACAAATATGTCCTGGTGTCCCTGGCCGAAGTCAAGAGCATCGTTCTGCTTACGGACATCCCCAGCTCGGATTCCCTAACGTTGCACCTCTTCAGCAACTTGTTTGACATAATTTCCGGCTCATCAAAGGCCTCCACTGGGGAGGAAATTGCCAAAGATGTACAGTACAATATGAGCCAGATGCTGGTGACGTTAGTGGACGAAGCTGCGAGTTTGCCTCCACAGGTTGTTGATATCATTGTTGCCCAGTTTCTACGGGCTACTACCCCAGGGGCAGCCAAGGGTAAACATGGGGAAGCGCGCGCCGATGAAAAGCAATCTACGCTACTTTTGAAAGAGCTCCCAGAAGCGTACAATATGGCGAAGACCATTTGTAATTCATGCCCCGAAAAGATGGCCCGGTATGTGAGCCAGTACTTCAACGACGTTATTATGGATGTCTCTACCGGGCCCTCCAAGTCAAACGGCCATAGAAGAACCAGCGATGCTATCGATTCGGATGAAGACGAAGGACCCGCTGGCCCTACCGAGGCAGATCTCAAAGAGCTTCAGAAGGCGCATCGGTTATTGCGTGAATTATGGCGTGCATCACCAGCTGTTCTGCAGAACGTCATTCCCCAGCTAGAAGCCGAATTATCTGCAGAAAATGTGCAACTGCGACTTCTTGCCACGGAAACACTTGGAGATATTATTTCTGGAATTGGCGCTGCTGGTCCTCCCCCACTACCAATAATGGATCCTGCCACATACCCTCCTGTAAAGCTTGATGATTATCCAACCGCACCAGTTTCCAATAGCATTCTCACAACCCCCATCTCACCCCAGTCTTTTGCCCAAACCCACCCAACTGTATACAACAGCTTTCTTGGGAGGAAGATTGATAAATCATCAATCATACGATCAGGATGGACCATAGCAATCGGACGAATACTTGTAACTTCAGCTGGGGGCATCGGACTGAGCCGTGAAGATGAGATCACTTTGGTGAAAGGACTCGGGGATAAGCTGATCGATGCTGATGAAAAGGTTCGTCTAGCGGCTGTGAAAGCGGTCTCGGGATTCAGTCTTCGCGATGTCATGACGAAGCTGGCTCCAAATGGCGCTGTTGGAAAGCCCGGCTCTGTGCTATCTCACCTTGCGGATCGGATGCGTGATCGACGGCACCCTGTTCAAGTTGAAAGCATGACTTGCATGGGAAGGATATGGGGAGTAGCGGCTGGTGAGATTGCGTCGGGAAATGAGGCGGTGACAGTTGCTCTTGGGGGTATCCCCTCAAAGATTTTTGATGCCTTTTACGCCAACGACAAAGAGCTCAATGTCCTGCTGGATCATGTTATGTTTGAGCAACTCATTCCACTTGGATATCCGCCGTCCAAATCGAAATCATCGAAAACAACTAGTGGAGATTCTCAAGGCCAAAGCCAAACAAACGGGGATGCCCCTTTCAATGCCGACAAGATTCGCACAGAGCGCATCCTGCTGGTGGTTAAATCTCTCGATTCGAAATCCAAAAAAGCATTTTTCGCATTGCAAAGTCGACAACCAAACTACTCGCAGGCCTTGACTGCTTTCTTGAAAATCTGCGAGGAATACAACGGGGGAGTCATGGACGGCGATTCGAAAGATATCAAGCGCAAACTTGATGTTATAGTCCAATGGTTTACCAATCTGCTACCAGATCCACTGCGAACGGTGAACGAATTGCTCAAGTACGCTAAGCTGCATGACCGACGAAGCTATCAACTTTTGCGATTTGCAATGGGCTCCGAAAACGATTTCAAGACTGTTTTGAATGCTATCAGGGAGTTTTCTAAGCGTATCGAGCAGGCTCCGAGTGCCCCTGCAGGCCTCCTTGAAACACTTACTCCCATCATTTACCGATCAGCTTCTCTCATCTATAACCGCAGTCACCTTCCAATCATCATGCAGTATATGAGGAGTGATGAGAATGCGCTTGGTGCGATTGCACATGAAGTCATGCAGGAAATATCCGAGAAAAATCCTCAAATATTCAAGGATAATGTGAAGGAGCTTTGCAAATCATTGGCGGAACAAGCACCTTCCGCCACAAAATCTAACGATCTCGGAAGTGTGGAGACTCTGAAGGCGTTGGCGTCGTTCGCCAAGAATCCCAACAGTTCCAAGGAAATACCTCGAGATCGCAAGTTTGTTCAGACGCTAGTCAGTTTTGCCCAATATGGAACACCGCCGAAAGCTGCCAAGTATGCTGTGAGCATTTTGATGGCTGCTTCAGAGAGAAAGGAAATGTATGCAAAGGATCTTTTGGAAAAGTCGACCAAGAATTGGGGATATGGAAGCGATCACTACCTCACGAAGCTTGCAACTATCAGTCAGTTGACCCTTCTTGAGTCTTCTCAGATTACCCCTGAGGTGAACGACGAAGTTCTCGACATCACCACACAGCAAATCCTCCTGAAAGTTCGAACCACTGCTACCGATGAAGATCCGAGCTGGCAAGCCGACGCAGATGTAGACGAAGAATGCCAGGCCAAAAGCTGGGCACTTAGGATATTAGTGAATCGTCTTCGTGCCACTGAAGATCCAGAAACTGCGAAGAAACTTGCAGTGCCTGTATACAAGCTTCTGAACCAGTTGATTGTCAAGGAAGGCGAACTGTCTAAGAAAAATGATACACCGAAGAGCCACAAGTCTCGCTTGCGCCTGCTAGCAGCCCAGTCGATGTTGAAATTATGTACTGCCAAATTGTTCGACGACCTGCTCTCGCCAGTGGAGTTCAACCGCCTTGCGTTCGTCTCACAAGATCCACTGGAAAATGTTCGCAAGGGTTTTGTGGAAAAGCTTCAGAAGTATCTGGTCAAGGGCAAGCTGTCAAACCGCTTCTATACCATCATATTCTTGACCGCTTTCGAACCCAATCAACATATGAAGAGTTCTATCATCACCTGGATTCGCTCTCGCGCCAAGCACTTCCAGGATATTGAATCTAAGAATGAAACCCAAATCAGGAAACAGACTCTGGAAGCAACGTTCCCTCGTCTCCTATCTCTTTTGGCGCACCATCCAGATTTCAGCCTTGAGCCGGTGGAACTAAAAGACCACGCCCGATATCTTCTCTATTTCATTACTACTGTTGTTACTCAAGACAATCTTCCTTTAGTCTACAAATATGCCGAACGCGTAAAGCAAGTACGCGATGCGATCAGCAGCAAAGACCCCGATAACATCTACGTCCTGAGTGATCTATCTACAGCATTGATAAAGAAGTGGCAAGATAAGAAGGGTTGGATCATGGAAGCTTGGGCCGGCAAGGTGGGCTTGCCTGTTGGACTCTTTATGGGGTTGCCCAGTCACGAAGTAGCGCAGGAGATCGCCGAAAAGCAATACCTACCAGAACCAGAGGAGATGGACTCGCTACTTGACACACTTGTGCGCGACGCTGAAAAAAAGGTTCGTTGTTACCCCCTCTTTGTTGACAGTTCACCAGCTAAGTCGTGTACAGCAGAAGCGCAGATACGATGGAGACAATGATGCCCATCCAGCCAAGAAGCACAGATCTGGTACAAAGCCGAGAACTTCGCGGACACCGACAGTAAAGAAAGAGAGACCTGTGAAAGTCAAGAAGACACCTGGGAAGAGCCGAAAACCAAAAGACTTCAGCACACCGGCCTCCAGCCCTGGAGAGCGAAGGAAGAGTGGTCGTGGCTTGAGCGCGAAGAAGACCTACGAGGAACGGGATTCCAGCGAGGACGACGAGGCGATGTGGGATGGAGTCGCCACGTGGGAGTATGAAGATGGCAGAAAGGAGAAAGTGGCGCGGGCGAACGACGATGCCACAGACTCGGAAGCATCGGCTTCCGAACAAGCTGACGAAGAAGCTACACCCGAACCGGAGGCTGAGACTGAGCCCGAAGCAGAGCCCGAAGCAGAGCCTGAAGCAGAGCCTGAATCCGAAGCAGAAGAAGAGGAAGAGGAAGAGGTCGAGCATACACCTACGCCCCCGCGCTCGAACGGAAAGAAAGCGCTCGGGAAGTCTAGTGGAAAGAAACCTGCGCCCAAACCCTCAGCATCAGCTTCAAAGGCAGCGAAAGCGAAAGCCAAGTCACCGCTTGTAAAAGCCAAGGCCAAAGCACCCACCTCCAAGCCAGCTTCCACAAGACCAAAACGAGCAGCAGCTAAGGGCAAAGCAAAGGACGTTTTCGATATGGATGTTGATGACGATTGAGCGACTGTGTTATTGTGCGAAATTTGAGTCGAAGCTCTTACATAGTGATGATCATCTGTTTGAGTAGTAATAAAGCCCTTCTTTTTCCACGGGGAAATGGAAGTGAAATGTATATTACCTGCAGCTGCCATGTGGGTCTGGACAGGAAGGAAGGAAGGAAGGGATATGAGATGCCAAAAGCGCTTTGGTTTTGCTTGTAGATAGCGCGCGCGCGATGAGATACCACGGGGACGAAACGACGCTTTTATATGTACCTAACTAGTAACTAGCTCATCCAGACAGTAATAACACCACCAAGCTTGCCTACTTGAAGTCGAAATGCCTTCCTTTGCTCTTTCGCTTGGGAAGTGTTCTCTATATATATGAAAGTTAGGTTCCCACCTGGGTATGGAGGATGAATCACTTGATCTGGGATTCTGCATTTGCACCATACCCTGGAGAATGCAAGAGGCTACTTTTGAGGGATTGTTGCGACGGATCAGGATCATCGCAGCTGTTTCAAACCCTGATGCTGACGTTTCACAACCAGATGCTGACTATCAGACCAAATCAACCACCAACAACTATATGCGCTTGACGAATCACGGCACAGAATGTCTCACAGTAAATGCTGCAGTATCACATGGGGTAATCGATATTGCTATCCGATCTCTGCTGAATTCCTACTACCTAACCACACCGACTTCTTTTTCACCTCGTCCATTCCAAGTAGGTGTTAGGGAACAGCAGCGTGTTCCTCTCTCTCTTTCCTCACTCCCCACTCCAAGTTTTGGGTTCTACTACAGAGAACTAATACAGTGCTGTCTGTGGTATCCAGATAAATGACCTCCCATGCCGCGGACACCAATATGATACAGTGCGGATGGTGTTGTGTGTCATGTGACGGCTGAATGCAAATAAGAAATTAAGGAAAACACCCGGGCGTGGGTAATGACCACGCGATAGGGTGGGATGATGGTCAGATGTTCGCTAGAGAATCATCTGGGCGACATCAGGTGGTTGCGTGATGGACGGCACGTGATGGTATTTTTCTCGCCTTGAGATCCAAGAAATCAGTCCACAAGAGCCTTCTGCCCACTTCGAAGATTATAGCATGGCGATGAATGCGAACTAGGGCACTTCAGATCCTAGAGAAGCATCTCCACATCGTCGTCGTTGACTTTCATGGGCGCCTCCTGGACGCCAGGAACTGTTTCAGGAGTAGCTATTTTTGCTGGAGAAGCTTCGGCTTCGGCCTGTTTTGCTTTAGCTTCGAGATCAAGTGCAGGCTCAGGCTCGGCGGGCCCAGGCAGAACTTCAGGTTCCGGTTCGGGGATCGATTCGACTTCGGAACCGGCCTCGGCTGGTTCATCGTCGTCTGATTCCAGCTGTGCCTGAATAGACGCCATAATTGTTTTCAAACACTGCCTATCATTCTTGGACAGCTTTTGATTTTTCTTCTTGTGATGTGAGATATTCTCCGCGTCGCCTTTTGCAATCAGGTCAATGACAGCGGGGGAAGCCTCAGTCTGTGCATTCATAGTCAGCATAGGCACTGATTACGTCACGAGACACGTAGCATGAAACCGGAAACGAGGCAAATCGTAAACTTACAAGGAGCGCATCGATGAGCGTCTGCATCCCGTCACGCTGCTCCCCTAAAGACAAGAGGTTCATGACTGCTTGTTGCTCGGCAATTGATCGCGAATCCAAGGGCGCTGTTCGGGGAGCCTGGCGAAGCCGAGCCATATCAAGACCACCGCCATTTTGCTTGACTCTGCCGTGGAAGTTAGTATAAATATCATGCGGATGACTGGGTAATCTTACTTCGAAATGAAATCCAGCTTGATGCCCTCCTCGGGAAGTTTGTAGACGATGCCGAATTTGTTATCTTCGTAGAACCCTCCGGCGGCGGTTGGCTCATCATCTGGTACATTCTCTATCTCGATATGACCATTGTTCTTCGTGCCACGTCTCCACGCTGGGGTGACAGGCAAACTTCCTTTCAGTTTTCGGTAACGATGGGCGGGCCCTAGGTTAGAAGGTAGAATATCCATGATATCGTCTATATGAGCTGGGCATCTCCACTTCTTGCTAGAGTGAGGCTCCTTGGTCATCGGATTATCGACGCAGTCAAGATGCCAATTGAGACCACAGTAGCTACAAGGGATGATCAAACGATCTGGAGCTGAAGCGGCCTTGTTGCATGCGTGACAAAGGATTGGCTTTCCCTTAGCATCCTTAATGCGGGAGTAATCGGGTGCTTCATCGTACCCTTTATTATTTCTGATCCGATGTGAGCAAAATCATAGAAAACAGTATGTTGGAGACTTACTTTGGTTTCGGGGGAACGATATCTTCATATTCCCCTTCGGAACCCGTCTTCACACCCTCAAAGCACTCACGGATGTGCTTAGGAAGATGAAATGCGATTGGATTCTTGCTATTGAGCTTGTGAAGTAGAGCGTCGAAGCTCCGGAACGAATTCTGCTCCTGGGGAGGGTTGATTCTGTACTCGCACTGATTGCAGTACCAAGACTCGGGCAGTGCGCCCTCCACCATAGGTGGGTCGACGCATTTGAAGTGAAAAGAACGAGTGCAGCCATCGCAACAGACTAGATCGCCGTTGCCACCACAGGCAGCACAGTAATCATCATTGTCCTCCTGTCCCATTAGTCAGCATGTCTGGTATCGCGAAAATTATTTGATAGCAGGCTGGCGGCCATTGATGGATGAATGGATGGAAGGGATGGAGCATGGTGGCAAGTTTCAGCGATGATGTGGGGGTGACATGGTTGGTCTGCTCGGCAATGGCGGAATGAGAGATTGGCGCCCGGGCGTTTGCAGCTTGGGCAGCCCAGCGTGAATGAAGTCAAACTTTTGACCCATCAAGTCTCCATCGTCGTCAAACGGGACCCGCGATACTAACAGGCGGAGCAGCCACCATCACACAAAGAAGAGCGGTTGAGTGCAGGTGAAAAGAAGAAAATGCGCCTACCTGCGGGTTGGAAAAAGCACCGTTGCCTACAGGGCTGTTTCGTTCACCGCTTGCGCGAGGAATGCCGGCAAGAGTACCGCCTCCCTTTTTCTTCATTGGCCTATATAGAATATGGGATTAGCATTGTTTGTGGTTTGGAGTCCTCTCGAGCAGGATTCGAGAAAGGGAAGAAAATGAAAAGAATGGCGGGCGGTCGCACGGTGCGACACGACCCACGAACATTCCAGGCAGCAAAAAGAAGAGGCTCGGAAAGTGACACAATGTAACAGATTATGCGCAACAATAATAAAATGGTCTGGGCGATGAAGCGATGTTGTGATGCAACAAAATTGATGACTTACGATGTCTTGACACGTAGGCCGCTACCTGACTTCGCCTTCCTGGTTGGCCGATTTGCACTCGGCGTGCCAGCACGAGAAGCAGAAACGGAGCCAGGAGCAATATCTGGCTGGAACGAGAGGGCGGTGGGCGAACTGAGCTCCTCAGAATCATAATTTGACCTGGGTCGTGTGTTTCTGTTGTTGAGCAAACGGATTTTGGCGGGACGCTTTGAAGGAGCGACGTCCACAAAATCGCCTTCTGAGGCCGTATCTGCGTCGGCCGGAGGAGGAGGCTGATATCGCATGAAGCTCTCCTCTACCTCAGCAGTAGAGTTCGTGATCTCTCGTGCAGAACGCTTCAGACGATTGGCCTGGTCGCTATCGTCATGTGCACGCGCGCGAACCTTGTCCAGATTCTTCACCTTGTAAGAAATGAACTTTGCGGGAGTGGCAACAGTAGGTGGCAGTGCAGGATTTGCAAGTGCGATGGGTGCCATTTCGGCATTTGCGACGGCCTTTGAATTTGCGCGTCTGGAAGAATGAGGTTTGGCGTTGGTGGTGGTGGTGGTGTTGGAGGAAGAAAGTGTGGATGCGGGTGCAGACGAGGATGAAGGAACGACAGTCGAGAAAGTGTATGTTTTGGGGCCGTTCCTCTGTGGCGCGCTGATTGGTGGTGGCTGACCATGGTGAGTTTGGGGAGCTAGGGTCTCGGTTGGCGCTGAATAGCGGGCGCTGCTATTATCGCTCCTATTGTTGCGCCCCCCACCTCTACCTCCACTACCACCACTGACCTTCGCCGGGCTGGGGAACTCGCTGTCGGCAATCTTCTCGTCGACAGAGGACAGCGACGATGAGCTCGATACAGAGCCCGATCGCACATGCGCAGGTGAGTTCGACGAGGTACCGTTCTGCTGCGGCGTCTCGGATTTGCTCTCTGGTTTCGCATTGGCTGCCCCCGTGATCATGCTTGCACTGGGGGGCGCGCTGAACGGGGACACATACGTACTATTCGTCCCGTTCATCGGTATCGGCGGGTACGGTGACACGAAATGGTTCTGCTTCTGCTTCTTGGAAATGTGCGCAATATCGTAATCTTTCAGTACATTCGGCGATGTCAAATGCGTGATTGACGACCTCGCTTCACTCGCTGACCTGACGCCCGTGCCGGGTCGTGTCGGAGGCGTGCCATACGACAGCGCAGTGTTGAGAGAGGAAAACCTGGGCTGTGTCAGTGGGAGGGGGTCGCTCCCGTCACCATTGAAATAATATTCGCCTGTTTTGTCTTTTTTGCCTTCCTTCTTCTTGACCTTCAACAAAGTCTGGAACTCCTTCTCTTGAGAAGCAGTTGCATGGCTGTTGTAGACAGCCTCGATGAGCCTGACAACCTTTGGATCAGAGTCTCGAGATTCGTCGTAGATAATCCGGAGAGCATATGCTGTAGGCCATCTTCTGTTGTCGACGGCTAAATTGACTGCTTCCTCGATGACCCTGTCCGTCTTGTCAATGTCAATGACAGGCTCGCCGTCTTCACCAATGACCGGTACATGCAGCGGCACGTATGGTGCGGGAGCCACAGGTAATTGCATGGCAAGAGGAATGACGGGGTTCTCCGTAGGTGTGGGTGTGGGTGTGGCGATAGGCTTAGGAGTATCTGTATCTGTATCTGTAGCCGTAGTTGTGGTTGTGGGCAAAGGTGATTGCGACAGGGCGAAAACGCTTTGACCGAAGGATTGATCCTCAATGGTTGGCTTCGCAGGACTCGTCTCTGGCATCGTCTCTGGCATCGCTTGTACGGGTGTCTTCGGAGAAAGCATCTCGAGGTCGTCGTCCTTGGAAGAGACAGATGGACGGCGCGTGGAGAGCGCAGGCGGCTCGGGAGTCGAGGCTTCGAAAGGGGTGTTCGAGGCCCCCGACCGCTTCCCAACCGTAGAACGTGCAGCCCCATCTAATCCCTCCGGTCTAGCAGCAGACTTCATGATCTTGAGACTGGGGCGTGTGCCCAAAGGCGCCATGTTTGCAACGACGCCGTGGCGTTCGATTCCATGGTCCGCAAAGCTGGGTCTCGGAGCGGGCAAAGGGGGCTCGATCCATTTGTCCAAGAAAGTCTTTGGCCTCTCAGCAACATTGTCTGCACCAGTACTCGAGGTCTCGGTGGCGGCATTGCGTGTAGCGGTCACGGCGGGACTGCTATATCGACTTCGAGTCGCTCTCTCTCTGCCTGACTGCATCGCAGCGCGGCGCCCTCCCTGCACTCTGAATGCGACCGCGCAACCGATTCGCCAGCACAACTGCGAGAGAGTTAGTTCAGAGGCCGTATACAGGAGTTGGGGATAGAGGCAAATACTTCACTGTCGCATGCACTGCACCGCAGGATTGATGGCTGGTGAGGAGGGGCAAGCAACGCGTCTGATTGTGTGGTGGAAGCTCAAGCTGGTAAATTTTAAGGAGAGAAGCTTCGGTTAAGAAGCGCAAAAGGCCTCCGTAGGGGGTTCGAAGCGAGGAGCGAGGCCCTGGCGGAAGGGAATTGGCCGCGTGCGCTGGCCTTTTGGGAGGTGAATCCGACGCTACTTCTCTCAAATAATTGTTACGTAGCTATTGTCACTTCTGTGACAATTCTAAGATCGAGATCGAGGTCGGATTTGAAGACGAGAAATTCAGATAGAAAGTTGCGGTGCTGGTGCTGGTGCTGGAGCTGCTGTCGTGTGCGCTGGGCTGGCTCGGATCATGTGCATGCATGAAAGGGAGAGGGGCACCGTGCAGGTCGATGTTCTCGGATTCGAAAATGTGGCGAGATTCTTTTCAAGGGGGGCGAGGGCGAGGGCGAGGGCGAGGGCGAGGGCGAGGTGAGGTGATGTAAATTAATAACCTACTCCTATATTGCCGAGCTCGAACTGTACCGGAACTTGTCAAGCGTACCATACAATGCACATGCGCACACCAAGTCAATTGTATACTTATGATTTCATACCTCCTCAAGCGGCGCCCCTTTTCTTTTGTCATCCAGGTAGCCGCGTCAAAATACCGTGACTCATTCTAGAAGGCTCTGCCACCATTACTAGCCTCACAGTAATCCTCCCCCCTAATTAGAATCACATTGGAGATCAATCAAGACCCAGGGCTAGGGTACGCCACCGGAAAACATGAAGAATTTGCTGCATATCTCTATTCTTTTATCGAGAAGCCCTATTGCTTGAGGAAGCTAACGCAGTGACCGCTAGAAGATTGAGATGCTGGAAAATCCCATCATTCCGCCATTTTCGACTAACGGAACGTAGCTAGAGCAATGGGTGCTGGACAGCTCCGTAGCAGTGCCCGCAGCAGGCATTTAGACAAGAAGAGAATCATATGCAAAGGATCGTCTTAAAATCATTGAAGACGATCCGGCCAAACGGCCAGAATATCGTCAAGCGCTTTACTCGTCGTCGCTGCTCTCCTCATCATCATCTGCAGCTGCAGCGGCCTTCTTGGCTGGCTTCTTCTTCTTCTTGTTCTTGGGCTTAGACTCCTTAGCCAGAGGCTGCTCCAAGATCTTGAGGACTTCCTCGTCTGTGATCTTCTTGTCGGTCTTGAACTTGGACAAATCAGGAGCGGGTGGAGCAGCAATCTTCTGAAGACCGTTCTTTGTGATAGCTTGAGATGACGTTAGTTTGCACTGATTTTGGAACACTTAATGTAAGAATTGAACGTACCAATAGTGGTCAAAAGTCTACCGACCGCCTCGCCGTCCTTGTCACCTACAACTTCGTATTGTCTGAAGACGTTGCCTCTGACACACTCTACGACACCGACCTTAGCATCTCGCTCGTCTTCCAGCTGCCTTAAGCTGAAAGGGAAGACGCCGAACTTCTTAACGACTTCGTTGAGAACTTTTTTCGAGCTGGGTCGCTTGAGAGCGTAAGTTAGGGTAGTCCGACGGTGAAGAGTTGGTCGGTTCTCGAAAGTCTTGATCTTTCCAGAGCCCAGAGAGACACCCATCTCAACACCCCAAACGTCGCCCACCTCTGGAGTACCATCACCCTTGGTGCCATCGCCTGGGGCCAAAATGATCTTCTTCTTTCCTTCGATCTCGTTTCGCTCAAACTGCCAGCTGGTTGTATGCTCTACTAGGTTGCAGTCGTAGCTCTTGACAACCTTCTCTAACAGACTCGTGATCTTGCTCTGGGTTGGTGCCTTGATCTTGGCCGCCTTTGCCTTCTCCTCGTCGGTACCAGTAGCCAGGAGTCCGGGTGGTACCATCAAGCGCAGCAAGAGCTCATTTGCATAGTATGTAGCGAGTAGCAAGTCGGCATCGCGGTCCTTGATCGTGCCGTCTTTGTTCTCGGCCGAGGGAATGATGATGGTATCACAGACTATTGTTCCAAAACCATCGATTTGCGCACCCAGCTGGATCTTGATTGCCTCGCCCTCCTTAAGTGTGGTGGCTGCCTCGGCTTCATCGGATTTGAGGGGAGTGTATGGGGTGACATAGGAAGATGGCGAGACGGTAGTGGGGTGAGAAATGCCTGCAGAGAAGTTAGTTGCAGATAGAAAAGAAGGACAGGCTTGTGCCGCGCGTGCTTGCCTTTTGAGATCTTTTTTCCGCGGTAGACCTTTGCAATCTCGTCCTCCAGCAGCTTGTCGCCCCGTTCGCAGATTGTGACGATCTTCTCGCCAGCCGCGCAAAGCGCAGTGACGGCCTCCAAAACCTTGTGGGAGATCTGGGCGGCGCTCTTGTACTTGGTCAGGGTATCGGGGTTGTTGAGGGTGTAGTCTGCAGGGGCACCCATCAGTATTTATTCCTTCTTGGAGGTGTTTTTCTGCATCAAAGGGGGCATTTCTGCAGGCATAGCGGGGTAAAAAACAGCCCACCATAGTGTTGTGGGCCGGATGATGCACTTACCAACTTCCTCGGTCTCCTTCTTGTCGTCCTTCTTGTCGGCCATGATGATGGTAGTGTTTTGGTGGTGTGGAATGAGCGTGTTGAATGTGTGCACTTGAGTTTGTAGAAAAAGGGCGAAAAGGATGGATGTTTGGGGCCAAAGTTGTGTGTGTCTGGATGTGCCTCCTAGTCGATTCGAGTGCCGTAGCGAGGCCTGTCGCGGAGGATGGCTGGTGGCTGAAGGATTGATCCCTGCAGCGTTGATCGATCCACGCCAAAATCGTGACACGTGACACGGTCTTTTTAATGGCTGCAATGGTTGTTCTCGTCCGCCAAACAAACTCACTCTCGCAGTCCAGCAGCCAGCAGCCAGTTCGCGATCTTCGCGCGCCTCAACCTTCAACTTCAGCCTCAGCCGTCGACCCAAATAAATACCCCATCGCCCTCCCCGTCCCCACGAGCCTCACAAACCCCCTCGACACTGTCGCAACCCCGTCGCGGAT